>JZKD02S1677138.1:1002763-1024019 GCA_000966675.3 Picea glauca | reverse complement strand
GAGACTGTAGATACCCTTCTCTCTTCTGGTGCCACTCATTTTATAGCCACTGAAAGGTATACTGCCATAGATAATCATCAAAGTATTCAAATTATATTAAACATGTGTTTTAATGTTGACATTTGCAAATGGGGTTAGCTGATTGGAAAGACACCCATGGTTTATCTCAACAGTGTTGTTAAAGGCTGTGTTGCAAACATTGCTGCGAAGCCTGAAACAATGGAGCCATGCCGTAGTGTTAAAGACAGGTGATTGTTGTTGGTATTCTATTGGTCTAAATAATTCTTGAAACCAGAGTAACTTATTGACGAGTGTCTTCTACCTATATAGAATTGGTTATAGTATGATATCTCCTGCTGAACTGAAAGGAGCCATTATCCCTGGAAAGGTGAGCTACTTCTCTAGAAGGCTCGTCTTTAAAACATATTCACATTTCTTTTAACGGTAATATTTTTTTTTAAGAAGATTAATGAAATCTTACAGGTTGGATTTCATGGATCTTTAGTTGAAATAAATGGCTATTTGATGCTAAAGAAATGAAAAATTGTTTCTAAATGGCTAAAGAAATGAACGATTGTTTTTGGCTTGGCCATGGAGGCTGGCGATGCCCGGCATCACCCCAGCCCCCCCGCGGCAGATCTAAAAAAAAAATTCCTCTGGAAAGAAAATTGGCGACTCGGAGGGATATTCTAGTAGCAGAACCAGTTCTTATTCACAAAGAAAATAGAAGAAGCGAAATCATTCCAAAAATCATAATCTTGAAGAATTCAAGAAGGCCAAACCACCCTCTTTTGACGATGAAATAAAGAAGGGAGAGGAAGCGGAGGCCTGGCTGCTTGGACTAAAGAAGTATTTCAGAGTCCATGACTTCTCAGAAAACTTGAAGGCTCGAGTAGCTGCTTTCAACCTGAATGGGAAGGCTTCCATTTGGTGGGAAGACCTTAAGAACATAAAAGGGATTCACGAAGAGGACGTATCTTGGGAACGGTTTGAGAAACATTTCAGGAAGAAGTATCCGTCGGAAGAGCATTTCGACGAAAAGACTAAAGAATTCTATGAACTCAAGCTAGGACAACGCACCATAGAGGAATATGTCAGCAGATTCCTCGAGTTGTTGAGGTATGTACCCTATATAAAATCAAAAAAGGCAAAGGTGCAAGGATTCATCAGTGGACTACCTAAGGACTATCAGAACATTATTGAGTTTGACAAGACAAAGACCCTAGAAGACACTATCTGAAAGGAAAGATATTGTTATGAACAGTTGGGGCATCGAACAAAACCTTGTGAAGACTGGAAGTAGAAGAATAGTTTGGCATTCCAAAAAAAGGGGTTTAAATCCCCAAGATTTAAAAACTATAAAAAGGACTCAAGGATGAGCTTCCCAACCCGAAGTGTACACCAGCAGAATTTCCCCTCCTAGAGTAGAAATAAACCTTTTGGATCTACCCCAGGAAAGATTGATAACCCGAAGAAAGAACCCTTGAAATGTTGGGTTTGTGGAGAAGAACATCTACTGAGGGACCGCCCGCACCAACAACAGAATAGTTAGAGAATTTACAATGTTTGAGAAGCTACCACCATCAATGACGTGGCCAAAAGTATGTCACAAATTTATGCAACCGTGGATAATAAACAAGCTAACCACCAAGCTTCAGTGGTGGAGATGAAAGGTATGATCACCAACCATCTAGTGTCTATTCTAATTGACCCTGGTTCAAATTTGAGTTATATAGCTCCTAAGGTTGTTGATAAGTCTAAATTGCAGCCACATAAACACGCCAAGCCATGGTTGGTACAGTTAGCCACTGGCGCCAAAAGAAAGGTAGCGAAGATCATAACAACTTGTCAATTCACTATGGGTGAATTCCCCACCCAAGCAACCCTTAACATGCTACCCCTAGGATCGTATGACCTGTTGATTGGTATGGAATGGCTAGCCACATATAAATCTAGATTGGACTGTTACCATAAAACCTTAGAATGTGTAAGTGAAGAAGGAAGAAAGATAACCCTTCAAGGGATCCAAAAACCTGTCTCGGTGAGAGAAATATTAGCCCTTCAAATGAGAAAGTACTGCAGAAAGGGATGTCCACTATATGTGATACAGGTGTTGGAATCAGTTGAAGATGGAAAACCAAGCCTTGAAGACCACCCCACACTAAGAGAATATAGAGATGTGTTTCCGAAAGAGGTACCGGATCTACCTCCGAGAAGGGACATTGACTTCTCGATAGAACTTGCACCAGGAGTAGTGCCAGTGTCTAGGACACCCTATAGAATGAGCACACCCAAGCTAGTTGAGTTTAAACTACAACTAAAAGAAATGATGGACAAAGGCTATATCCCACCCAGTGTGTCCCGATGGGGAGCACCAATTCTATTTGTGAAGAAGAAAGATAGTAAACTCCAACTGTGGATAGATTATAGATAGTTCAATAAAGTAACCATAAAGAAAAGGTACCCCTTACCTCAAATTGATGACTTGTTCGATCAATTGGGAGGTGCTTCCATCTTCTCAAAGATTTAATTGAGATTTGGATACCATCAAGTCTGAATCAAGGGTGAATACATCCACAAAACTGCCTTCAGGACGAGATATGGTCACTATGAGTTTGTGGTAGTACCATTTGGATTAACCAATGCCCCTGCCACTTTTATGTGCTTGATGAAAAATGTGCTCAACAAATTCCTAGACAAATTTGTACTGGTTTTTATTGACGATATATTCATTTACTCCAAGAATAGAGAGGAACATGAGGAACATATTAGACTTGTGCTTCAAGTGCTAAGAGAACATCATCTCTATGCCAAATTTAGCAAGTGTGAATTTTTCCAGAAGCAAATACATTACCTGGGCCATGTCATATCTGAAGAGGGAGTAGCAGTATACCTTGAAAAGATCAGGTCTATCATGGAATGGCCTACCCCAAAGGACGTTTCAGATATCAGATCCTTTATGGGATTAGAAGGATACTGTAGGAGATTTATAAAAGGATTCTCCAAGATTGGTTTTCCAATCACTACCCTCCAGAAGAAGGGAGCTAAATTCACGTGGACACAATAATGTGAAGAAAGATTTCAATCCCTAAAACATCTACTGACCCATGCACCCGTGTTGAAGATCGTCGATCCTGAAACTGACTTCCTACTGTGCACAGATGCCTGCAAGGAAGGGCTCGGAGGAGTCCTTATGCAGGAAGGATGTGTATTCTGCTATGAATTATGAAAATTGAATGAGGACGAAGCCAACTATGTGACCCATGATCTAGAGCTAGCCGCCATAGAGCATGCCCTAAAAATGTGGAGGCATTATCTCCTGGGAAGGAAATTTGTACTTATGACAAACCATTGTGGATTGCGATATCTGTTTGACCAACCAAAGCTCAATTCTATACAAGATATGTGGATGGCCCTCCTTAGTGAGTTTGATTTTGAAATCAAACATGTTAAAGGAAAAGAAAATAAGGTGGTTGATGCCCTTAGCAGAAGTATGAAAACAATTCACCTGGCAGTGGTGAGCACCTAGGAGACGAATGTCAAAGAAAGAGTCAGGAATACACAAGAAACATACACATTCTTCCAGACCGTAACCTCGTACCTGGAGCAAGAACCCATAGGGATAAAGAATGAAGGCCACCAAATGATAGATGGAGGTCTGCTAACTTACAGAAGCAGATTGTATATTCTACATTGTGACGACTTGAAGAGGTTCGTAACGGATGAACTACATAAAAGACCATATACTGGTCATCCAGGATACTAGAAGATGATCACGGCCACCAGGAAACAATTCTATTGGCCTGGGTTAAATAAATACATAGCTAACTATTTAGCTAAGTGCATAGAATGCCAACAGGTTAAAGCAGAACATCGACACCTAGAAGGATTATTACAACCTCTACCAATCCTAGAATGGAAATGGGAAACCGTTTCCATGGACTTCATAACCAGATTACCAACATTGACCAAACAGAATGACGCCATCATGGTAGTGGTGGATAAATTGAGAAAGTCTGCCCATTTTATCCCCATCAAATCGACTTGCAAGGCAATAGATATCGCTAGCATATTCATGAAGGAAATATTCAAACTACATGGTATGCCTAAAAAGATCATGTCTGACAGAGACACGAAATTTACTTCCAACTTTTGGAAATCCTTGATGGCTGGTCTAGAGACCAAATTAATGTTTAGCATAGCCTATCATCCTCAAACCGATGGACATACAGAAAGAGTGAAACAAATATTAAAAGACATGCTAAGAATGCATGTAATGCATCAACCTAAAAAGTGGGAAGACTACTTGCCACTGGTGGAATTCGCCTACAACAACAGCTACAAAAAATCACTGAAGACGAGTTCTTTCAATGTCCTCTATGGTAGACCGTGCAACACTCCAATCAATTGGAGTAACCCAGTAAAAAAAATTACTATTGGACCCGACATGTTGAAAGAAATGGAACAACAAGTGATTCAGATAAAACAAAATCTAAAAGTTGCTCAGAACAGACATAAAAGTTGCGCCGACCAAAAGAGAACTCCAAGAGAATTCAAGATGGGAGACCACGTATATCTCAGAGTTAGGCCCATGAAGAGTTCCCTAAGGATGGGATCTTGTGCAAAGTTGGCACCTCAGTATTGTGGACCCTTTGAAGTTCTAGATAGAGTGGGACTTGTAGCCTATAGGCTAGCACTTCCTCCCACAGTAAAAGCACATAATGTTTTCCATGTTTCATTATTGAAGAAATATGTACATGATTCTAATCATATAATTGACTGGTCTGTGATCCAGGTGGAACCGGAGGGAGAATTTCTGGCAGAACCTCAATGCATACTAGACAGATAGGAAACCCCACTCAGGAACCGAACCATTGCATAGGTCAAGGTGCAGTGGAAACATTTTGGCCGAGATGAGGCTACATAGGAAATGGAAGATTCCATGAAATAGACATATCCAATTTTGTTTACTTCTGTACATACACATCATATTTATAGATAGAACATCGAGGACGATGTTCCTTTAAGGGGGAGGGAATTGTAACACCCTATTTCCCCCATTCTGTAAAAATAACTATATTGGCCAAGAACTATGGCAAACTCAAAGATGTGAATGTTTGATTTGACGAACCTTTGTATAAAAGTTCAATGAATGTAAATTATGTTATGATTATGTGTTACATGAATGTTGGGAGGGGGATGTGCTAAAAGAGACCACGATGGCTAATGATAGGTGGTGGAAGGGACCTGGAATGGTTGCATTAACTTCCATCGAGCCAGTACCATACTGGTTTTTACTTGCTTGAAGACCAAAGCAACTCTCTGACCCTGGAATGGATTTCCCATCAGATTGGTAGGTGGGGAGGCTCCTCAAGAGTTAATGATAGGATGGGGGTGAACCGCCCATCCGTAATAGCTACCAGACCCGACCACGGATGAGGAAATTCGCACCACACGCAATCTTGCAGAGAAAAGGCAAGAGAGGAAGTGTGGTAAGGGAGAGAGGAGAACACGCATGACAGGGATCGCGTAAGAGAACTGGAGAAAAATTTGGAAACACAGAGAGCTCTGAACATAGTAGAAGGAGAGTAACCTTCGTCTTTGACTTCTGTTGAGCTAGGAGTAGGAGACTGAATCTCAAGCATCATGGTCTAGCTCAGGGTTGGCTAGTGGTAAATCTGTTTGGAGTCACTGAGCCTACTGTTGGGTGGAAATGAGAACCCCTCTCAGCAGTCGCGTCACACCTGGTGTTTATGATAAGTGTTTATATCTTGTATCTTGAATTGAATATCCTGGATGCATGCTCATATTTATACGCACATAAATGGTTTCTGTATTGAAGTGTTTACCTTGTGTTTTGATCGGAAATAATGGATGCATTCTTATTCTCATATGACCATAATTGGTTTATGTATAGAATGAATAAGTTCATAATACAATTTCGTTCCCTTGAGATTTGTTCCATCTACTTGACTCGCGCTATGTCCTGGTTTGTTTTCTTGAAGGCACCTCCTTCCAGGAAGTTCCCTTGCATTCCAGAGCCGAAGTGAGTTCCTTGAAAAGACTATCGTTTTAGTAAAACCACGAGTTTACTTTACCCCTAACACAGAGTTCATAGCTTGGTGAATTAGGAAGGCTTTTCAGTCCGGTTAAAAAGCCTAGGGATAATTACCCAAGAACCCGTTGAAGGATCATGTGATCTGAGTCTGGAAACCTTGTACAAGAGAGAGTATTTCTCTCAGGTTTTCGGCGTTTCGACGTTTTGGCACCTGGGAAACCCAAGGGCAAGACCCCTCATATTCTCCAATCGTGAAATATCAATATGCGAAACCCCGAATTGGTTTAGCGTGAATAGGTTTCGGCATTTCAACACCCGAGAAACCCAAGGGCAAGACCCCTCTTATTCGCTAGTCGCGAAATCTAGATATGCGAACCCCCGAATCGATTTAGCATGAATAGGTTTCGATGTTTCGGCACCCGGGAAACCCAAAGGCAAGATCCCTCATATTCGCCAGTCGCGAAATCTCGATATGCGAAACCTCGAATCGGTTTAGCTTGAATAGGTTTCGGCATTTTGGCACCTAGGAAACCCAAGGGAAAGAACCCCTTGTATTCGATAGTCGTGAAATCCCGATATGAAAAACCCCGAATCGTTTTAGCGTGAATAGGTTTCAGTGTTTTGGCACTTGGGAAACCCAAGGGCAAGACCCCTCGTCTTCGCCAGTTGCGAAATCCCGAATCAGTTTAGCGTGAATAGGTTTTGGTGTTTTGGCACCTGGGAAACCCAAGGGAAAGACGCCTCATCTTCGCCAGTCGTGAAATACCGATATCCAAAACCCTGAATCGGTTTAGCGTGAATAGGTTTCGGCGTTTCTGCACCCGGGAAACCCAAGGGCAAGACCCCTCATCTTCGCCAGTCGCGAAATCCCGATATGCGAAACCTCGAATTGGTTTAGCGTGAATAGGTTTCGGCGTTTCGACACCCAGGAAACCCAAGGGAAAGACCCCTCATCTTCTCTAGTCACGAAATCCTGGTATGCGAAACCCTGAATCGGTTTAGCATGAATAGGTTTCAGCATTTCGGCACCCGAGAAACCCAAGGACAAAACCCCTTGTCTTCGCCAGTCGCGAAATCCTAGTACGCAAAACCCCGATGCGCTTTGTGAATGAGCCCTAGGTCACTGGACAGGGTCTTGTGGTAGGAAGGAGGAGTCCGTAAAGAATCTGGACTGGCCATTTATAGGGATGCATGGCAAATATCTAAAGCCACCAGGGTTCTGGACATCAGAGGAATAGGAGTGAAGACCTCGCCAGAAATCCTGAAAGGTAGAATGTTGGGATTTAATTCGAGTCGTTGATCAAGTCGACGATCTAGACCATAGATCTTGATGATACCAGGCTTTTGAGTTTCAGGGATTCGAAAGGGAAAGGAGGAACACTTGCATCGCGATTCCCCGAATCGTGAAACCCTGAAAGAATTTAGTGGGATAACACCAAGTCATAGGATCGATCGTATGAAAAGAGACCCAAGGGAGGAGTTAAGGATCTATTAGACCCTTTCGGGTTTCGTCATTTCGAAAGACAGAGAACAGGGGAACGCTTGCATCATGATTCCCCAAATCGCGAAAGCTGGAAGAACCTTTTTGGTAAGGTTGGTGGTCATAACCAACAATCACACGGAGGAGGACAAGGGAAGTAATGGTCTACGCTAGGCCCCATAGAAATTCGGGGATTCTGTCCCTCGAAGAAAAGACGCAAAAAAAAAAAAATCTTAGTTGTCGTAGTGGGTGTGTGACATTTGCATGGTATGGTATGGTATACATTGTCTTGGTATGGTATTCATTGCCTTTCCATTTCCTTGCATGGTATGGTATGGTATGGTATGCATTGGAAATGGTATGGTATGGTATGGTATGGTATGCAATTCCTTTCCATTTCCTTGCATGGCCTTGCCTTGCTTTGCAAGCTTTGGTATAGTATGGTATGGTATGGTATGCATTTCCTTGTCATTCCATGGTATGGTATTCCTTTGCCTTTCCTTGCCTTGCATGGTATGGTATGCATTTCCTTGAAATTGCCTTGCATGGTATGGTATGGTATGGTATGCATTTCCTTTCCTTACATGGTATGGTGTAGTATGGTATGCATTTCCTTTCCATTGTCTTGCATGGTATGGTATGGTATGGTATCATTGTCTTGCCATTTCCTTGTATGGTATGCATTGGCAATGGTATGGTATGCACTGGAAATGGAAATGGTATGCATTGGAAAGGGCAATGATATGCATTGTCTTGCCATTGTACGGTATGCATTGGAAATGGTATGGTATGCATTGCTTTGGCATTTCCTTGCATGGTATGGTATGCATTTCCTTACCGTTTCCTTGTTTGGTATGCATTAGAAATGGAAATGGTATGCATTGCCTTGCCATTTTATGGTATGCACTGGAAATCGTATGGTTTGGTATGGTATGGTATGAATTGTCTTGGTATGGTATGGTATGGTATGCATTTCCTTGCCATTGCCTTGCATTGTATGGTATGGTATGGTATGCATTGGAAATGGTATGGTATGGTATGATATGGTATGCATTGGCAATGGAAATGATATGCATTGGCAATGGCACGCACTAGCAATGGCAATGGTATGGTATGGTATGACTTTCCTTGTCTTGCCATTTCCTTGCATGGTATGGTATGAGATGGTATGATATGGTATTCCTTGCCTTGGCATGCCATTCCATGGTACGGTATGGTATGGTATGAATTTAATTTCCTTGATATGGTATGGTATGGTATGCTTTGCCTTGGTATGGTATGGTATGCCTTGCCTTGCCTTGCCTTCACTTTCCATGTCTTGTCTTTCCATATCCTGCCTTTCCATACCGTGCATTTTCATCCCATGCATTTCCATGTCATGCCATGCCATGCCATTCTATGCCTTTCCTTTCCATCACTTTCCATGCCCTGCCTTGCCTTCAATTGTCATGCCTTGCCTTCACTTTCCATGCCTTTCCTTTTCCATGCCATGTCTTTCAATACCATGCCATTCATTTCCATGCCATGCCTTTCCATTCCATTGCATACATTTCCATACCATGCCATGTCTTTCCATCCCATTCATTTCCATGCCATCCCATGTATTTCCATGCCTTTCCTTGCTAAGCCATGCCTTGACATACCATGCCTTGACATGCCATGCCATGACATGCCATGCCTTTCCATGCCTTCAATTGCCATGTCTTGCCTTCACTTTCTATGCCTTGCTTTGCATTCACTTTCCATGCCATGCCATGCCTTGACTAAATGAACAAGTTCAATACCTAAATGAAAAAGTTAAATACATAAATATTACAATCAAAGGATTCACTAAGCATGTAATTATACAACTTTTTATCCCATATATTTTATATAAAAATACTTGCATGAGAATTCCAATGTTTTTGTCAATGAGGCATAGTGCAATTTTTGAAGAGGAGGTCGATTTTAAAGAACACTATGTCGGACATTTGTGGGTAGTGTAGTCGCATAGGACTAGGTCAAATAGAATTTTAGGAGATTACAAAACTCTGTTATGTCGCTCGAATTGGATTTTATGCCCCGGGACCAAATTGGCCACATGTCCTTGAATGGCTTGAGGAGGTGAGTTGCAACTCATGATAAAACTCAAATCGAGACTCAGATGGGAGAAATGTTAGTTGCATTGAATCCATAACACTAGGTTTTAACTAGGGGAGCCCATACACTATCATTCCATCCACTGGAAAACCGTTTGTTGGAGTATCTATGGCATTAGTGTTTTGGTCAATGAAGCATAGTGAAATTTCTTAAGAGGAGGTCGATTTTCAAGAACATTGTGTCGAGAATTTGTGGGTTCTGTAGTCATGTGGGACTAGGACAAATAGACTTGTGGGAGCTTAAGAAACTCAGTTATTCCACTTGGTTTGGATTTTATGGCCCCAGACCAAATTGGCCACATGTCCCTGAATGGTTTGAAGAGGCGAATTGCAACTCACGATAAAAATCAAACAGGGACTCAGATGGGAGAACCATCAGTTGCATTAGATACAGAGCATTGGGATTCAGTTGGGGGGTGGCCTCCACTATCATTCCGCCTATTGAAAAACCATTTTTTGGAGTATCTGTGGCATTAGGGTTTTGGTTAATCAAGCATAGTGCAATTTCTGAAGTGGAGGTCAATTTTCAAGAACATTGTGTTGGGCATTTGTTGGTAGTGTAGTCATGTGGGCCTAGGCCAAATAGACTTGTGGGAGCTTATGAAACTTTTTTATGCCATTGAGTTTGTATTTTATGCCCTCGGACAAAATTGGCCACATGTCCTTAAACAACTTGAAGAGGTGAGTTGCAACTCGCAATAAAACTCAAACCGAGACTCGGATGGGAGAACCGTCAGTTTCATTGGATCCTGAGCACCGAGTTTCATCTAAGGGGGGGCCTCTATTATCATTCCTTCCACTGGAAACCTATTTGTTGGAGTATCTTTGGCACTAGGGTTTTGGTGAATAATGCATAGTGTAATTTCTAAAGAGGAGGTCAATTTTCAAAAACATTGTAGTCGCATGGGCCTTGGCCAAATAGAATTGTGGGAACTTACAAAAATTCATTATGCCACTCAGTTTGGATTTTATCCCCCTGGACCAAATTGGCCACATATCATTGATTGTATTGAGGAGGGAAAATCAAGATAAAACTCAAACTGGGACTCGGGTGGGAGAACTGGCAATTGCATTGGATCCATAGAATAGGGTTTCAACTAAGGGGGGCCCTCCACTGTCATTCCATCCACCAAAAAACCATTTGTTGGAGTATCTCTGACACTAGGGTTTTTCTCAATGATTATTACATATGTATGACAATTTAACACCTTGTTAGGCTAGACATGGAAAGGCATGGCATGGAAAGACATGGTATGGGAAGGCATGGCACGGAAAGGAAAGGCATGGCATGGCCTCACAAGGAAAGGAATGGTATGGAATGGCAAGGAAAGGCAAGGCAAGGAAATAAAAGTCATGGAATGGCAAGGCAAGGCATGGAATCACATGAAAAGGCATGGTATGGGAAGGCATGGAATGGAAAGGTAAGGCATGGCATGGGAAGAAAAGTGAAGGAATGGAAAGGAAAGGCATGGTATGGCAAGTGAAGGAAAGGCAAGGCAAGGCAAGGCATGTAAAGGCAAGGCATGACATGGCATGAAAAGACAAGGCCTGGGAAGGCACGACATGGAAAGTGAAGGAAATAAAGGCAAGGCAAGTGAAGGAATGACAAGTGAAGGCAAGGAAAGTGAAAGAAAGACATGGCAAGGAAAGGAAAGGAAAGGCATGGAAAGGCAAGGCATGGGAAGGCATGGCATGGAAAGTGAAGGAAAGGAAAGGAAAGTGAAGGAAAGGCAAGTGAAATCAAGGCATGGAAAGGCAAGGCATGGCATGAAAATGCAAGGAAAGGCATGGAAAGCCATGGTATGGGAAGGCATGGCATGGGAAGGAAATGAATGGGAAGACATGGCATTGCAAGTGAAGGAATGACATGATATGAATGGAAAGGAAAGGTGATGTAGGAGCATCGCCATCACATCAAGCGAGCCAGCACGGAAGCGGAGGACAGCTGGACAAGCCAGTACAAATTTTGAAAACACTTGAAAGTTGTTGCGCGACCTTAAATGAGTCATTTAAGATGAAGCGCACTTGGATATTGTAATGGACCTTGAGCAGATATCTCTCGTCCTTAGGTAGATAGTCGACATTTAATAGATTTAATGCAGTTAGATAGAAATTTAATTCTAGATTTGATAGCTTTAGAGCGCAAGAGGGAAACGGGATATAGACACCCTCATTGTACATTGAAACATTAGCCTGAGCTGAGAAGAGAAGGAGCAGAAGAGCATGTAGAGAATTGTATGAAAACACCCATGTATAGACATTTGAATCCATGCTCTCATCCACTATCATATGTCTGTCCAAACCTGTTAATCCATCTATATCCATACTTTCCAAGACTCTGCTACTCAAATTTTCACAATGTTGACCCATCTGTCATTGTACTTATGCTAACTGACTGCTCTGAGTTTGTCTACTCAAATTCTGTAACCTGCTCGAAAGATGGTTATCGGATATGTCTCAACTATTACATAGACTCCCACTGTATAATATTCATATTACCTAAGAGTTGCCAATTCAAATGGCTTAGACTAATACCTGCTCTGATGTAGTGTAATCTTCTGCTTCGTCCATTTTTATATCTTCCTTTTCATCCTCTTTCTAAATTCTTTCATCATCCTGAGTTTTGACACCTTCTTCATCCTCCACTTGAGTTCCAACACTTTCCTCTTTGCTTGCAAATTCATCATAATCGTGTGCTTCTACAAATCATGAAAGTATGATTCCTTGGACCTGTTCTTCATTTACCTTTTCCTCTTGTTTTTCACTTCTTCTCCAACCCTTCTTGTGTATGTTATCAATATTTTCTTTCATGGGAGGATTCATCACATTTCTACAATTTCGAGCTATGTGTCAATAGTTGTGGAATTTGTAACATTCCATATTTTGTGGGGCCACATAAGCATTTCTTCCCTGATCATTTCCTTCATAAGCCCCACAATCCACAACCTTATGTCCAAAGTTAGTACAATAAAAAAAAATGACCATAAAATAATTTTACATACCTGAGAGTGAATGATCTTCCTTGTGGTTTAGTCCTTTTGTAATTATGCCTTGGCTGATCAAGATCTTCTCTTTGTTTGTTTCTTTCACAATGATTGAAGATTCTTTTTTTCTTGAATGTAGAAGGTCTTCTGTATTCATTCCTTTCTAGTTCTTTTTTACCATGACTCCTTCCTTTGAGAACTTCTGCATAACTCTTTTTCTCGGTTGTTTTGTCATGGAGCTTGAACCTTTCTCAGTCTGCATTTGGTTTACTCCTAGTATGGACCTGACATAGTATGGCCTTCGATTGTTTATGATATTATCCGATGTCTTGGTGCTATATTTATGCATTTCCTTCTTCTAAAGATCCTTTCTTAGAGTGACTACTTCTACTTCCAACCTTTCAATCATCTTCTCCTTCTATGCTAGCTAACTTATGAGTATTTCTTGAGTCCTTCTATTCTCTTCTACTTGGATATTTAACTTTATAATTATCTTATTCACTTCCTCTGAGTTGATATTCTAGGATCCTTTTACTCTTAGTTCTTCCTTGAGTGATTTGTTTTTCTTTCTTTCTTTCCTTAGTTATTCTAAGGCACTAATCCATTATGCCCTGAGATCGACTTTGCCTTCTTCTTTGGAACTATCAAAGTTTCTTGTTTGATTTTCTCTAGCCATAAATAATACCTTTTCTTAATCATTGTTTGTTTTTTTATCTTCATCAGATGAGAAACTATCTTCTCTTGTGTAGAGATTTTTCTTGAGTACTTTCATTTTGTCTTTCCTGTTTCCCTTTTGATATTTCTTTTCTTTCTTGGGATCTTACTCTTCATCACTATTTAGATCCTTGGCATAAGGACACTTATTTACAAAATGACCAATTTTAACACAATTAAAAAATTTCAATAGAAGCTTACCTTTGTATTTACCTGTTCCTTTTTGCAACTTTCTTACGAAGTTTTCCATTTCTTCATCTTCCTCTGAATCATCGCTACAACCGCATTTTGACTTTCACTTTTTCTTTCTCTTTTTCTTTGTCTTTTTGGATTCTTTGAATGTTTCTTCCTTTGTAACCGGGTTCTCATATTTTGTTCTCATTTCATAAGTGGTGAATATTCCATGTAGCTCATCCATGCTTATCATACTCAGATCTTCTCTTTCTTCTAGTGCTGAAATATTAGGATAAAATCTCATTGGAAGACATCTTTGTAATTTTTGAACAATTATAGATTCATCAAATTCCTCCATCAATACTTTAATTGCATTCATTGTTTCATCAACTCATAAAATGTAAGCTACAATATTTTCATATTCCTTCATCTTCAACTGTTCAAATTGACCTATTTAATTTTGAAGATTTTCTTCCTTGACTTTGGAATATCCTTCATAAACATTCTAAAGTTTGTCCCAAATATCCTTTGCAGAATTGAAATGCATAACTTTCAAATATACTGAATCAACCAGACCATTCAAGATATTATTTTTGGCTCTCAATTCATTTTGACTGAGTTTCTTTCCATCCTTATTTGTTGGAGGAGTAGCAAGTTCTTTATATCTGTCTATTATTCATTTCCAAACGTCAAATCCCTGTGCTTGTACATATGTTTTCATCGTTCCGCTCCATAATGCATAACTCTATCCATCAAACTGTGGTATTCCATTTTTATGCATATTTGTTTCTCTCCATGATCTACCTTCCAGTGGTTAAATTTTTTCTTGAAGGAACCTTCTCTGATACCAATTGTTTTATTACTAACGGGGGGGGGGGTTGAATCACTAATGAGAAAGTATACCACTTTTAATCCTTTAAACCACAATGTGTATTCCTTTAACTTATTCAACCATGTTCATTAGTTCATCATCAATATATTATTGTATCATAAAAATTAACATCCATGAGTGCATAATAAACAATAATAAACACATCCACACAATACACAGTACACCAATATTTACATGGAAACACAATGTGGGAGAAAACCACATAATTCTTTTCTTATATGTCAAGAATTAGATTCTAGGAAGAACCAACCTCCAATTCTCCATATCCAACTAGAAGGATGATCCTTCACTCTAGTTTCTCAGCCTCCAACCTAAAGGAAGCTCCAACTCCCTATTCCTCTGGCTCCAACCAGGAGGAGGATACAACCCCCTGGGTTCTCCGACTGCAACCAGAAGGTGGCTACAAATACCTAGTTCTAAGAATCTAACTTGAAGGAAGCTCCAACTCCCTGATTCTACAACAATAACTAGAAGGAGGCTAAAACCCCCTTTCCTTTGCACGTCTAACCATCCTAAAATATAAATTCCAAATGTAGACAACTTGTCATAGTCATTGAATATATAACTGTCACTGTCACTCTATCACTGTGTTGAGTTTTGAAAAAAGGTACAAATATTCTCCTTATTGATATGGTTTATGATACATTCTTGATTGACTTTTCCATTAATTAGAAGTAATTACGAAATAAAATGATTAAAAAGTCTTCTAGAAATGTTATTGAGTGATATTAGATAATTTATGAATTTCGATTTGAATTGTTTGATTTTATTGTAGAAAATAAACAATTGCTCTTACCAAAAGATAATTAAAGAGATACTGAAGATACATAAGTTGTTGAAGATCGAAGGAATCATGCATAAAGCAGTTTAGAAGAAGATTGAATCTTTATTTTGTAATCTTTATAAATAGTAAAAGAAATCATGAGGATCTCTCAATCCTCAGGATAGCTTAATTTACTCATATCATTGTAATATATAGAGGATGATGAACAATAGAGAGATATCCAAGAAATTTATCCAAGCATTCAGATCTCTGAATTGTTGACATTCTGTACAAGCAGTCCATTGTAAAAGATTTACCAGTTATGGAATTAATGAAATCCTTGAGCGTTTTGATCATCTTTGCATATTGAAGATCGCGGGCCCAGCCGAAAGGAGTTACTGTCTCATTTGTAATCATATCAATTCTGTTTTAGTTTGTGATTTGAATTTCCTTGCAACAATTAAGATAAGTTCATGAGTGTATTGATTCTTTTATAAATTGGTTATGTTATTCAATTACAGAGGATAGATGTTTCATTTGAAGGTTATCGATTGTTGTTCCATTTCCCATTACTGTTAGTTTATTGTTTGAGAGTTCCTTGCATTTTCTCATACATTGTTCCTTTTATTAAATTAACATTTGTTGTTCCTTTCGCTTAAATTCACATTTGTTATTCCTTCTTAATTTTACAGTATTTCATTGTTCTTTTCCAACAGGTTAAATAATCATTGATAGATTGATTCATTAAGTGTTTTCACAAATTAAATTATTGTTTCTTAGTTAGATGAATTTAACAAATTGATTGATGTTTTAATTCACAGTGTGTTAGTGATTAGATTACAATTCAATTGAGTGAGTTCTTAGTTTCAGAGTATTTAATGAATGTGTGAGGAACTTTATTATTGATAAACTCAGATTTGATTTAACTACATGATTTTTAACCTCTAAAACTATCTGCATAGACTTTGCTGATATTCTTGAAAGAAAAGATGAATCCTCGGTTGACAAATTAATGTCAGACTATGGTGGTTTTTAGGACATCTTTAGAGCCCAACATTTTGGCACCGTTTCTGGGTAGAATGTCAAAGATATCATAGGTTGCGTATCTGGAGGATGAGGTATTTAAAATTGAAGGTAATAAACTACGTAGGCAACAAGTAAAATTCTTGTGCCAACACCTACCTTCAACTGGTGAATAGAGGTAATACAGGTGCTTAGAATTTTGTGTGAGTTTGTATGAATAAGAAGAAAAAATTAAAACCCCCACCAAAAATTACAAAATTCTAGGGCCCAGTGCCTCCTGGGTGGAGCACTTTCATAGAGGAAATTATCCAAAAATTTTAATATCAAGCCTCGGTTAGACCTCCAAAAGGATCCACCCGAATCCCTTAGGAAACAAATTCACCAACTGCAACTCATGTTGAGGTTCATAGTGGAACTAAAGGGACTGATCAAAGTTTCCAAATACACATAATATACCTCTCAGTCCTTTAGATGAGGTAAATTCTTGTAATTTGGAAGAAGGATAAGGGGAGACCAGTGGAATTGTTGAAGCAAAACCACAACCACATGAACCTAGATCTCTTGTGATTATGATAGGAGAAGGCACACCTGAAATCCCAAATATAGGAAGTGTGATTAAATCTTCTAAGGGACCAAATAATCAACCACCCCGAATAGAACACCTAGAAAAATAAATCCCTAAAGGTTATTGACATATTTTTGACCAAATGGCACAGCCAAATAAACCGCGGACCCAGAATTCCACTTTGGAATATCCTATAGTGAATCTAGTTTCTAATTCCCCAATCAAAGCCATTCCACTGCAGAATCTTCCAACCTTTCATGGATTGATATCAGAGGACCTTGATGTGTTCTTATTCAAGTTTGATGTCCTATGTAGAGGCTATGACTACACCTCTAAACCCCAGAAACTGAAACTATTTCTTTCCACCTTTAAAGGAGCAGCGTTGCAATGGTTTATGGGACTAGGAGGAGGAACCATAAATTCATGGGATGAAATGAAACAAGCTTTCCTTACGAAATATCAATATTATTGTAGAACCAGGGATATAAAAGATGAAATTTTTAAAATGACTACAAAAGGAAATGAAACATTAGAAGAATATATTGAAAGGTTTCAATAGAACTTGTAGAAATCACCTTACGATACACTCCTAAGTGAAGTACTTAAAGCCACTCTAATAAAAGGTATGAAGGATGAATGGGTAGAAACATTGAATCTGATGGGAAAAGGTGATATTTATCAATAAACATATAATAACACTGTCCAATTATGCATCAAGTGTTCACGAGGAAGTACACGAACTAGATAGGGAATACAAGCCCCCATCACCAAAAGTAGTAACATTACTAGCGGGAGCATCACCCGAGAAAAAGTTAGCAATCTTTTAGAAAATTTCAAAAATGACATTTTGAGTACTCTGACTACACAATTAGATGTTCTGTAGGATAAGAAGAAACAAGCAGAAGCAAAATAGGCGTTGGCCATATTTTGCCACTGATGTAGAAGGAAATATGGTCCAAGGGAATGTCCCTTGGATGTGGTTCGGATTTGCACCATCTGTGCCAAAGACCATGCGATAGAGCAATGTCCATCACTCCAAATACTAAAATGTATCTTTAAATAAGTGGAAGAGGAAACATAACTGGTATATATGATGGCTCAGTGTTGCCAATGGTAGGCTCCTCCCCCAGGTATGCTACAAGATCCCTCTTCTTTATTTTTTGGGTAGTGTAATCAAAAAAATAATTCTGGAAACACATGGTAGGGCCAACCATTCACTAAATCCACCTAGAAGTCTGAGAATTATCCTACTGCACCCTATCCAAATCAACTAGTTGCAAATCCCACCTGGCCTAACTTGCAATACCTTTCCCCATCTTGGCATAATTCAAATAATAACCCCTATCCTTCATAGTGGACTAACACAACTTCTCAAGCCCCTAATTGGAATCAAAATTGGCAGCACCCCATGGGAATGACCAATCAACCCATGGGGATGTCTCCTCAAGCTCAACCCACTTTACAAGATCCACTTCAATTACCCCAGAAACCTCAACCTCAAATGTGTCGTCAACTACCAGCTCAACCCAACCTGAATCCAAACAACAGACTAGCCCAACTCATGCCAATTGTTGAGAATTTTGAGGGTGAAATCAACTTTGTAGGGTGCAACGAACTCCGGTTGAGGTCAGGGCATATAATTTCTCCTAAAGAAAGTAACATTCACCAATAACAGGAGAATGAGGATAATATACAACCAACAATATAACCATCAACTGTGGTTATAACAAAAGAAGCAGAATATAGGGAAAACATAGTTGAGCGACATAATACTGATGAAAACGTAATTCCTCCTCCCTCATTTCCTGAGAGGATAATGATAGAAAAAAAAACTATATATCTTGAATTTGATATCATCAGGGAACTAAAAAATATATCTGTTAATATCCGACTCCTACAGGCTCTGCAAGACATCACAATTTATGCAAAAATAATTAAAGAATTATGTGGGCAGAATCCCATAAGGAAAACTAAATGTTCGTCAACTGTTCATCTAGTAGGAAATTTGTCTGATATTATTCTAGGAAAGTAGGAGCCAGTTAAGTATACAGATCTAGGGAATCCTGTGGTAACAGTTCAGATATAGAGCTGTTTTTTTTCAAATGCACTAGTGGATTTGGGGGCAGCTATTAACATTCTAACCATCGAGACTTGTAATGTCCTAGGTATCACCTCTTTCGAATATACCTCGATTATGTTATAATTATCTAATAGATCGGTAGTTATTCTAGTGGGCACATTACAAGACATAGAAATTTCGGTCGACTCTTGGAAATACCCAACTGATTTCCTAGTTATCTACCCAAGAAGTAGACTTGATGGACACCCATTGATATTGGGACGACCATGTCTAGAAACAAGAGATGCATACATAGGATGTCGCATAAGAAACATGGCAATTTCTAGAGGAAATGATACAAAGAACCTTACCCTATATCCTCTAGCTTAACAGAGTCTACCCAGTAGTTGCAACCACCTAGATATCCATAAGAAAACCTACAATCTCCTCTCACACTGGAAGTAGCTCTTGGGCTCAAAAACCAACTAGAAGATGATGTGATCAGTAGCTTCATTAACATCCTAGCCGTTATAGGAAATCCAACATGTCAAATGCTAAAAGATGTTTTAGATAATGAAGCACAGGCAGATCCCTTGGAAGAACTGTTGAGCAACATATTACCACTACTGCTGTCCATAACAACATTTCAGTCGAAATTGCACCAGGGAGGTTTCTGAATATTAATGCTAATATGAATGAGAAACAACATCAAAAGTTGATTCAAATCCTTTCTAAATATCACCAGGCTTTTGATTGGGAGTATCCCTACATGAAGGTAATTGATCACAAACTCTGTACACATCATATCTATATTGAAAAAGATGTCCTACCCATCTGACAGCCCCAATGGAGATTAAATCCTCACCTTAGGGAAGTTGTCAAAGAATAATTATAGAAACTGTTGGATGCAGATTTCATATATCCTATTTTAGATAGTTGGTGGGTCTCTCCACTAGTAATCGTCCCCAAGAAAAATGGAAAGTGGTGGATCTGTGTAGACTACAGAGAACTTAATAAATCTGCCCAGAAGGACCACTTTCCCCTACCTTTTATTCATCAGGTCCTTGATACTTTAGTAGGGAAGCAATTTTTTTTCCTTCCTAGATGGATTTAGCGGTTATAATCAGATTCAGATTGCTCCAGAAGACTAGGATAAAACTACATTTACATGTCCCTGGGGTACCTTCACATATAGAGTATTTCCCTTTGGGTTATGTAATGCTCCAACTACATTCCAAAGAGCTATTTTAAGCATATTTTCTGATTTGATTAATGAAGTACTTGAAGTTTACATGGATGATTTCACCCCTTATGGCACTGAATTTGATCAAGCTTTAAGTAATCTGGAGAAGGTACTGGAACGATGCATTGCTACCAAGCTATGTTTGAGTCATGAGAAATTTCATATGATGATGACTGAAGGTGTGGTACTAGGAAACTATGTTTTTGTAGATGGAATCAAGGTAGACCCAACAAAAATAGAGGTAATCCTTAATCTACCTACAACTCGTACACAACCTGAGGTACGTAGTTTCCTTGTCTGTGCAGGATATTATCGCAGATTCATATAAATGTTTTCAATAATAGTTGCACCTTTACATGATTTAACTGGTAAAGTGGAATTTCAATGGACTAATAAATGTGATGTTGCATTTGCAAAACTCAAAAGGTTGGTTTCAGCAGCACCGGTGCTAAGAGGATCAAACTAGAAATTACAATTTCACATCTCTTCAGATGCATCGAATATCGCCACAGACGTTGTCCTTGGATAGGAAGAAGACATGAAACATTATGCTATTTCTTTTATTACCAAAAATCTTACTCCTACTGAATTAAATTACATAGTAACATAAAAAGAATTTTTAGTCGGTATACATGCTATTAATAAATTTCGCAACTATATAACAGGCTATCCAGTTATTCTATGTACTGATCATTATTTTAGTAAATATTTAGCTAACAAACCTATTACTAATGGAAGGGTTACTTAGTGGTTATTACTACTGCAGGAATTCAACATCACCATCAAGGATCGACCTGTAAGAGAAAATCTCGTTGTAGATTTCTTGTCTCGTGTAACCTTGTGATGAAATCAGACTTTGGTAACCCTGTGATGAAATCCATGGAAACCTCCTCCTAGCGTTGACTTGGGATTGATAATGGTTGTAAAATACCTGGGGTCTTAATTGTTTCCACCTTATTTTGTTGGAAAACCAAATATTCTGCCACAAACCTTTGAACATCAGTTTTAAGGCTATCCCAAAAAAAATCCTTCTTAACTCTATGGTATATTTTCAAAAATCCTGAGTGCCCTCCTACTGGAGAGGTGTGCAATTCCAATAGTACCTTTTGTTTGAGTTGGGAGTTCTTACATAAATATAAGCAATCTTTGTACCATAGTGAATC
>JZKD02S1677138.1:981491-1000153 GCA_000966675.3 Picea glauca | reverse complement strand
TGTCTCCTTGGTATATATAAGAGACTAGGAGGTATAATTACAACTAATGGCCTAAAGATGACATAAATAAAATAACATTACTAATATAATATGCCCCAATTAAGGGGTAATGAGCTAATATTAGGGCTTATCAGACGCTTCTCTATGATTCCATATTTTAGTATTTTCCTAGAACATTACAGACAAGGTGGATGGGACCATATGAAATCAATGAATTTCATAATAATGGCACTGTCACTTTAGTTACCATCGATGGGTATGGTTCTCCTTTTCTGATAAATTGACATCGGATATGACTCTACCTTCAACCACTTTCAAAAGAATCCTTTTGCCAAGAAGTAAGTAATGATCCTACTGTTCAAATTTTAGCTAGATGGGAAGGTAACCTAACAGCTTCAGTTCCATGAAATGTTTGTTCTTCAAGCAATGTACATATTATATATACTTTTCTTTAAAGATTTGATTGAGTTTTTAGTTTTTTTTTACTTCCTAGGATAGTCATTATAAGAAAATTTGGAGAACAAAAACCAGAAAAGATGACTGTAACGAATATAATTAGCACACTTTTATGTTCCTTATTCAAACTTCAAACTGCTCCTGTCTCACTTTGAAAAATCCATCGAATATAAACCTTTTTTTACACAGGAAATGAATATGTCATGTTCCGCAGCAAAAAGTCAGGCGATTGCACTAAAAGAATGTATCGTTGTAATAAATAGAAAATGAATGCATAACACTAAAAAACCATCCAATACTTTGAGCATTGAATAAACCTTCCCATAAAAATTGAATGAATTTAGTTGATGACTAATCAATCTTAGATTATCTAAAAAAAAAATGTCTGCGGGAGGTTCCCATTTACTTAATTAGATAGTTAAAATTTGAACATCATTGTTTTCGTTCATTCAAACGTAATGGATGTCGTTCCCTTTATTGTGATTGTTGTTTCCTTCGCAGGCAGTGTCATTCATTTGAACAGAACAAATGTCGTTGCCTTTGTTGTGATTATTGTTCCCTTTGTGGGTATTGTTGTTCATTTGAATGGAACAACTTTCGTTCCCTTTGTTGTGATTGTTGTTCCCTTTGTGGGTAATGTCTTTCATTTGAACAGAATAACTATCGTTCCCTTTGTTGCGATTGTTGTTCCCTTTGTGGGTAGTGTCATTCATTTGAACAGAACAACTTTTATTCCTTTTGTTGCGATTGTCGTTCCATTTTGTGAGTCGTATCATTCATTTGAATGTAACAACATCCTTTCCCTTTGTCGTGATTTTCTTCCCTTCTTTCCAGGTAGCATTGTTCATTCAAAAAGAAACAATTGTTGTTCCTTTTGTGGTTGTTCCATTTTTCACCAACAACACGTCCTTCTGATACGATTAGCCACTCCTTTGGGTACGAACTTCACTAACTAATTTTCAACACCACTTCTAATTATCATAGTAACGATTTTTTGTTTTCTTTTGTGGAATATCTAGCATACCTTATTGAATTGTTTTTTGGATTGATTTCTCTGAATTATCTTAATATTGTTCATAACCCTTAACCACCATAATTCATTTCTTTCCCCTATATATATATATATGTGTGTGTGTGTGTGTGTGTGTGTGTGTGTATGTATGTATGTATGTATGTATACTTGAATGATAATTTGCCTTCATATCATAATAAGGAGTCTAAGACACATTTTTACTTGGCATTCTTACACTTCTTACGCCATCCCACACTTTTAAGGAGTAGATGAGCCTCCCTTAGTAAAGCCTAAAAAAAAAAAAAAAGGGAAATAAAAATTAAAAATAAATAAAGAAAATAAACTTCTCCCACAAAGTATAGGGGGTCTCATCATGAGCCAACCTACTAGGATAACAAGATAATAACATAAGTGACATTCCCACTATGGCTACCACACCATGGCAATGGCCTTTGGTATTTTTTCATCAAAGGAAAAGATGTCTCATCACGAGCCGACTTGTTCACTTAGATTACAATCTAGTGAGTGGCATTATTGTTATCTAGCTACCAAACCAGGATAGTGGTATTTTTGGGAATAGATGATTCAAAATATTTATTAAGGATACAGACTCATCTATGGGTTAAAACACAACCCTGTCGAGGCTATGGACGCCTGCTGGCAGCAATGGCTCCGCCTGTGGTATGGAAGTTTGTCTTAAATACGCCAAGTTTTTTTATGTGTTTCTAGACTTCATTTCTTAAAAAGAGACTATCATTATGGTTATATTCAATAACAAGGGAAAGTAACAAAGTTATGAAATTTGGAATATTTATAACACGTGAACAAATTTAGACTACCCAGAATCTTTTTCCTTAAAACATTTTTGAATATAGGTATTTGAACGTGTATTTCCCACAAAAGAAGTGATTATTGTTCATGATTATTGTTAAAGTGATTTTAAAGGTTATTAATTATTGTTCTCCTAGTGACAGAGACAGTGTAGTAATTACCCCTCATTTAAACTACGTGTTAGCGACATTTCTTCTCTTGGGCCTGAGAACATCCAGGTCTGCAGGTTGCATGAAGAATGCCCAAGCGTAGCACGTAAAGCCCCATTTCAGGCTAAAAATCAAGTGAGCGGACGAAATTATGTTGTCAATGGCCTGTATTCATCTATAAAAGCAGATCGACGGTCAGCGGGAAATCGCGGTTAGTGGAGTTGCGCCAGGATTAGCATGATAGGTAGCGTCTATATACATTCATGAAGGATCTTGACCGACCATCCAAAAGGACACGTGGTGCGCGATCATGTCATATCGACATTCGGGGATTCGAGGGGTAAGAGCTCCTCGTCATTTTACATCTCGAAACCCCGAACCCCGAAATGTCGATAAGAGCCCTTCAAAGCTAAGCCCATGGTCCTAGCACCCGGTCACATCAAGCGAGCCTGATAATGGAGGCAGCCCTCTTTTAACATCAAAATTCCATCTCGACCGTTCCTCTGGAGGACACACGGCGTACATCTGTGCTTTCGCGGTTTGGTCAATTAGGATTTTGAGAAACGTTGCATCATGAACCCCCGGTGCCAGAAATCCTGAAAGAACCAGGACCATCCATCTGAAGGACACACGGCGCAATATTTGAGCCACGAGTAGGGGCCCTTCAGGATTTTCATGTTGAAAGCACCGAGGTCATCTCAGTCGTTCATCCATCAACAAGGCTTGGGAAAATTTAATTTAAAGAGGGCGTGGATCTGGACGGTCGTAATCCAGGCACTCAAATTCATGGATGAGGTTCCATTCCGCACCCCCTCCATCATTCTACCTTTAAGCAGAGGGGGGGGTCCGGAATCGAAGATAATGTATGTGCGCATCTGGACGGCCCAAGTCTTGGCATTTAGATCTATGGTCAAGAGCGGATTCCGTAGTCCCCCCGCCATTCTTCCTTTAAGTGGAGGGGGGGGTCCAGAATCGATTACACAACTCTTCAAAGGTCAGGATTGGAGCACCTAGATCAACGATGCTCAGGCCTTTCCGGCCCCCCTTTGCCATCCTGTCTTTAATGAAAGAAGGGGGGTCCAGAATGGTGTGTTATTATTGTGGGGTCCCTTTCCTGTCGTGTCACCTTTGGTATCGTCCTCCCCGTTGCCACTTGTTCTCCACCTACCGCCTCCCTCTTCCCCTGTCATCTGTCCAACTTCCCTCTCTCCATCCACATGACACCGCCTCAGCTCGTCGTCCTCTCGTATCTTGCCATGTGTCCTTCTCACTCCCAGTCACCTCCTCCTCTACTCCCGCACTCCATGCTCCTTCCTCCTCTGTCCTATTCAAACTGCGTGGCATTCCTCAGCTGATGTCACAACTTCCATTTCTTCTCCATCACCTCCACAGTGTTCACGCCTTTAACCCCCATCACACCCTCGTCCACATCACCCATAGGGGTCCCTCACAGCAGTCCAGCGAAGTAGCATCCAAAGAAAGAGCGTTCGGATGATCCAGGTGTCACCATTAGGAGACCTCCACGTCCCAGAAGGTAGAGTTGACCGAGGCCATCCCCGATCCCAAAAAGCAGTTATTGCGGCAGTTGTTGGTGGTTGAACATCAACTCCGTCATAAAAGGAAGGTCCGGCAAAGGACTAATTCACGTCGACTCACCTACAGAAGGACAATCCGAAATCTGATGGTGTCTGTCATAGGTGCACGATCATCCAGAGTCTGCATGCACAGACTTTCAGAAGACATGCAAATGCAATGTTTTTAATGCAACGTCTTGTTTTTGCTGCTGTGGTTTTTTTTTAGTATATGTAGGCATTTTTTCCATTTTTGTAAGCATCGATGGTAGAGCGAAGCTCCCGATTGTAAATTTTTAGCACAGACTCTAGTTCTCTGGTTATGTATTGGTATGTAAGATTTCTTGTTTAATGAAAGACAGTCTTCTCACTCCATCTGGTTTTCATCTTATGCTAAGGGAGTTCGTGATCGACTGATTTGCAAGGATTATGGAAATTATGTTGTGATAAAGAATTTATTGTGGCATTGTTGTTTTCTCTGGTTGTCTATGTTTGAATGTAAGGAGATCTCGCGTTTAGATGCCTTCTTCTACAGTCTGTTAGGAACCTGATGTTTATGATAGACCTCTGCTTTTCTCTTATACAATTCTTCCCCCTAATCACCCTTACTACAACTCACTGTCTGAAGTTATCTAAGACCTCACTTGCCCATGCATGCCTGGCCTAGTTTTGGAGCTAGAACCACATCGTTTTGAGTTAACTTCCATTTGATCACCCCATTAAACAAATTGTGACATAAACTGATCGGTGTCAGGCTCTGCTCCTGCTGCAATCCAGGGGTGACTTCCGTCGCTAACATTTCTGGAGCCGTTGTCAGGGACGAAGTTGAAGATTTTTCCCTGGGCAGAACGACATTGAGCCTCTGATTCTGAAGGTGCATTAGACATCAAAGCCCTTAAAGATTGCTACTGTGCACCTGGCGACTCCACTGTGGTGACTCCATTGTTTCCACTTCACTGTTTCAGCTGTAGCTATTGTTAGCACACCTGAAAGATAACCCAGAGGAGCTTTCTCGAGAAGGTTTCAGTAGCTACTTTCTCTGCTTGAGAAGCTTCCTGGGGTGACGACAATGTTAAGATCTGGCCTTTGATGGTGAACAAGGACCATGCATATTTGAAGCTGCGCATATTTCACCTGGCGACTCTATGATTCGAGGATCGATTGGCGACTCCACTAGTTCGATATGGAGAAAGTTATGGCTCAAAGGTTTGCTTTCTGTGACTTTTCCCAGATAGTTGGTTTTCCTAATGCACTTCCTGATAGAGACCAATGGGAATATTTCCTCCCTGAATTTCATGCAACAAGTTGGGAGGAACCAGCTGAGCATTTACTGGACTTCCATGAAGCTATTCACCGACACAATATTACACATGAGGACGCCTGGATTAAGCTCTTCAGGTGTTCATTGAAGGGAGCTACTCTTGAGTGGTGTCAATCTCTTCCTGCTGCAAGCATCCGCTCTTTAACAGGTTTTCATACGGATTTCAATTCATTTTGTAAAGATTATTTTCCAGCTGATTGTTTGTATGAAAATTGTTGTGAGGAGTTTTCTTCGCTCCATGAAGCCTCTACTGGCCCTGAAGACCAGGTCCATGATGAATCTTTTACTGTGGAGGAAAGCATTTGCCAAGAAATATATAGAGACGTTGAATGATTTTAATTGTGTTATCCCTAGAACGGAAGCATCTGACATCATATCATATGCCTCTGTTCTTTTAGATGTTCATAACGATCAACATGCCTCTTGTGGAAATTGTGAGTTTATAGAGAAAATGTGGTCCATGGTAGATGACTCACCTAGATATTGGGTTGAAGTAGATGTTCCTAGTAGCTCTGCTCATGATGACGAAGACCCTCTCTTTTTAAAAGAGGGGTTAGTTATGGAAGAGGATTCTTCTCTTTTCCCCCAAGGGGTTTCTCACGATATATTTTTACCTGGGATTAAAGAGAAAAGGATTATGTATGAGCAACCAGAAGAAGCAGGTCCCACTGTCCCTGAAACGAAATTTTTTTACGGGATCACTATTCTGGAGGAGGGTCATATCAATGAAGGACAACCCATTTTTGATGTATATTATAGTGATGATGAGCAACAATATTATCCTATATTTGATCACTATAAAGATACTGAAGATCTAGCTAGCAAGCAGAACCACCCCATGGTCCCTATTTATGATGAATATGAATCTGACCCGGGGGAGAGCCAAGAAGAGGAAAAGGAACCAGAGGAACAACTGAGCACATATTTCATTCCAGAGCCAGTCAATGAGAAAATACAGCCTGAGATCAGTGAGCCTACGTTAGTTGTCCACTCACCTATGCTTATCAAATATATTCAACCACATGTGAGCAACTCTGTAGCAGAAGAGGCTATCTGTCGCCAGTTTTCTGGGATTGGCCACTCATTCTATGACCCTGTCAACAAGTACATGGAGTGGAATTTCCCCTATGCCTTGGAGTCGCCCTATTTCATCTCAACTCCAGCCTGTAAGGAGTTGAAGAGTGTAATCATTCTGCTGTCATGGTTACACCATCTGCTGATGATCATTGACAGAAGGAAGGAGCTTCTATCCAGGAAGCTACTTGAATGGCTATGGTGGAAATCTTCTTTCACCTAGCCCCATGTAAAGTGTTTTATCAGTTTAGGATTGTATATAAATAAGCTCCTTTGAGCATGTATCTTTATTTTTTTTCTTTTATTTTTCGTCTTGTATTTTCAGCAGCGGATTGTTTTAAGCCTGACTCCACAGCCCAACAGCAAGGCACTGAAGCTGCGGAATGAGTTCTTAGAGAATCATAGGGACGACTATACCCCCCATGGAGCCTAATGTTAGCGACATTTCCTGTCTTGGGCTTGAGAACATCCAGGTCTGCAGGTTGCACAAAGAATTCCCAAGCGTAGCACGTAAAGCCCCATTTCAGGATAAAAATCAAGTGAGTGGGCGAAATTACGTTGTTAACGGTATGAATTCATCTATAAAAGTAGATCGACGGTTGGTGGGAAATCACGGTTAGCGGATTTGTGCCAGGATTAGCGCGATAGGTAGCGTCTATATATATTCATGAAGGATCTCGTTCGTCCATCCAAAAGGACACGTGGTGCGCGATCATGTCATGTTGGCATTCAGGGATTCGAGGGGTAAGAGCTCCTCGTCATTTAACATCTCGAAATCCTGAACCCCGAAATGTCGATAAGCACCCTTCAAATCTAAGCCCATGGCCCTAGCACTCGATCATGTCAAGTGAGCCTGATAATGGAGGCAGCCCTCTTCTAACATCAAAATTCCATCTCGACCGTTCCTCTGGAGGACACGCGGCATACATTCGTGCTTTCATGGTTTGGTCAATCAGTATTTTGAGAAACGTTGAATCGTGAACCCCTGGTGCCAAAAATCTAGAAATAATCGGGACTGTCCATCTGAAGGACACACGGTGCAATAGTTGAGCCATGAGTAGGGTCCCTTCGGGATTTTCATGTTGAAAGTGCCAAGGTCATCCCAGCCGTTCATCCATCAGCAAGGCTCGGGAAAATTTAATTTAAAGAGGGCATAGATCTGGACGGTCATAATCCAGGCACTCAAATCCATGGATGAGGTTCCATTCTGCAACCCCTCTGTCATTCTACCTTTAAGCGGAGGGGGGGGGGTCCGGAATCGAGTGCGCAACTCTTCAAAGGTCAGGATCAGAGCACCTAGATCAACGATGCTTAGGCCTTTCTGGCCCCCCTTTGCCATCCTGTCTTTAATGAAAGAGGGGGGGTCTGGAATGGTGTGTTATTATTGTGGGGTCCCTTGCCTGTCGTGTCACCTTTGGTATCATCCTCCCCATTGCCACTTGTTCTCCACCTACCACCTCCCTCTTCCCCTATCATCTGTCCAACTTCCCTCTCTCCATCCACTTGACACCGCCTTAGCTCATCGTCCTCTCGTCTCCTGCCATGTGTCCCTCTCACTCCCAGTCACCTCCTCCTGTAGTCCCGCACTCCATGCTCCTTCCTCCTCTGTCCTATTCAAACCGTGTGGCATTCCTCAGTTGATGTCATAGCTCCCATTTCTTCTCCATCACCTCCACAGTGTTCACGCATTTAACCCCCGTCACACCCTCATCCACATCATCCATAGGGGTCCCTCGCAGCAGTCCAATGAAGTAGCATCCAAAGAAAGACCGTTCGACTGATCCAGGTGGCACCATTAGAAGACCTCCACGTCCCAGAACGCAGAGTTGACTGAGGCCGCCCCCGATCCCAAAAAACAGTTATTGCAAAAGTTGTTGGTGGTTGAACATCAACTCCGTCATAAAAGGAAGGTCTGGCAAAGGACTGATTCACGTCAACTCACTTGCAGAAGGACAATCTGAAATATGATGGCGTCTGTCATAGGCGCACGATCATCCAGAGTCTGCATGCGCAGACTGTCAGAAGACATGCAGACGCAATGTTTTTAATGCAGCGTCTTGTTTTTGCTACTGTGGTTGTTTTTGAGTATATGTAGGCATTTTCGCCATTTTTTTAAGCATCAATGGTAGAGCGAAGCTCCCGATTGTAAAGTTTTAGCACAGACTCTAGTTCTCTGGTTATGTATTGGTATGTAAGATTTCTTGTTTAATGACAGACAGTCTTCTCACTCCATCTGGTTTTCATCTTATGCTAAGGGAGTTCGTGATCGAATGATTTGCACAGATTATGGAAATTATGTTGTGATAAAGGATTTATTGTGGCATTGTTGTTTTCTCTAGTTGTCTGCATTTGAATGTAAGGAGATCTCGCGTTTAGATGTCTTTTTCTACAGTCTGTTAGGAACCTGATGTTTACGACAGACCTCTGCTTTTCTCTTATACAAGTCTTCCCCCTACTCACCCTTACTACAACTCACTGTCTGAAGTTATCTAAGACCTCACTTGCCTATGCATGCCTGACCTAGTTTTGGAGCTAGAACCACATCGTTTTGAGTTAACTTCCATTTGATCACCCCATTAAACAAATCGTGACATAAACTGATGGGTGTTGGGCTCTGCTCCTGCTACAATCCAGGGGTGACTTCCATTGTTAACACTACCTACCATCATTACACTCACGCATATCGACGGTCGAGGTCGCCCTTTTCATTTATCAGGAGGCATATACTATGCATGTTTATCGATAGATCATAATGATTGCAATTAATGACGCAATTCATATTTCTATATACATTTTCCATTTTGTGATTTTTACCATTTCTGGTAATATTTTCCCACAAGCTGGTCTAACCAAGTTTATAGATGGGAACGATAGCTATGATGACTTGTTTATAGAGGAAATGGGCAACCAAATCATCTATCGAGAGCCCACATTGCTACAAATAACCGACTAGGAAAAGGAAATTTTACATCGTATGGGGTGGACGAAATGTTTCAACATATTGCAGGGATATGACATAACTATCACGCTCTCATTTTTCCAGAACTTACACAGGGGAGTCTTAGTGATTCGAGACATACAAATTCTGGCCATTGAGGAAATTATAGCACAGGTAAAAAGCCTCCCAAACACAGACACACAGTGGACCGGGAAATACACAACACTCAAGGAGGATGTGCAGTCATTTGCAGAACCAGGAGAAGAACTTGAAAAAAAAGGCAAAGGACTTAACCCCGTTGCTCTCAGCGAGCCATGGAGGGAGATAGCAGGAGTAATTTAGAGATATATCACATGTGATGGGAGATATGATGTGGTGAAACCGTGCCACCTCAAACTGCTAGAAGCACTAAAACAAAGGTCAATACTAAATTTGCCATTTTTTCTAAATGCCATGTTGCATGAAGTTGCTGCAAGGACCCAGAAGGCCAAAGACCCTATAAATATAATTTCACCATTGACTAGTAAAATTAATAGTAAACACGGCCTTGAGCCAAACACAAATCACTTGGGGAGATTTAATTGAGCCCCTAAAAATTGAACAACCCAAAATGCACCATGAAATTCCCCCAAAGGGAATTGAGGTAGCCCGGGTAGGAGGAGACATTGCCCAAATGGAAGTTCCAATGCCCCAGCCTGAAACAGAAGCATACCCCATCCAGCTGGAAGAAACTTAGACCATATAGGAAGAAACATCAATTAAGAAGAGATAAAGAACAATTGTTGTTCCTGAAACCTCCACTGCAAAAAGAAGGAATAAAAAGACAGTACAACCTAAAGAAACTTAGGGAACTATACAAACAGAAAAACCCTCACATGAAAACACTTAGGAAACTATACAGACAGGGAAGCCATCACTCGAAATCCTTACAGAATAGTTCTTCATAAGTTATGAAGTAGAGATGCCTCAAGTACTAGGAAATTTGGGGACACGAATTGTTGAAGACATAGACAGTTCTGGAGAACCCCAATCACTAACTTCCTCCCATTCAAACCCTGTCTTGGATCTTCTTGATGTGGAGATGCTACCTCCTAAAGGAACAAAACAACCATAACCTCACATTGAGGTAAATAGTCATTTAGAAAAAGAAAAGAAGCCAGAAGAAAAAGGGGAGAAATCACCAGTTGATCAAGGTGGGGATGACCTCGAAATTCCCCATAGATAGAAGAAAACAACAGCCAAAGGAAACAATAAAATTAGAAAATAAAAAAATGAAAATAAGATATTGAGGATAAGGGTTAAGAGGATAAAAGTGTTAAAACAAAAAGTTGGCAAGTTAAAGGAAATCATCAGACATCTTAAGAAGTAGTTGGAACAGGATGATAAGCCCCATGAGAAGAAGAAATCTAAGAGGCCTAGAGTACAGGGAAGAAATCCACTTCCCAGAAGAACAATCCACACCAATTGTGCTGGAACAAAAAAATAATTGCATGCTCCTTTGGAAACAACTAAAATGAAAAATCAGACGGAGATTCCATCCACAAAAGAAACAATTGTTCAAACTGAAGGAGTGGTTCCTATAGATATTCCTGCTCCTGTGGAAATAATTGGAATATGAACCCAGACATATGCTCCGAAAAAAATAGAGATAACTTTTCAGACTTAAGAAGCATCTCAGTCCACTAAACATGATGCCATCATTAGCAGGTTGGAAGCAAAACTGGTGCAGTCCCAACAAACCCTGACTCAATGTAGAAGTGAAATGGTAACAATCACAAAACATCAGAAAGTTGTCAAAAAACTTCAAGCCATGTCAACAACAGAGAATGATACCTTTTCTGATCTCAACAGAGCTCAAGGGAACGTGAAGAAAGTACAGGGCTGGTTAGATGGAGCTTTGGAGAAAATCAAGAAAATTTTCTCTATTTATTTTGATATAGTAGTTTGCAGGGCCCCTGCTACTAATTACACCTTATTTCTATTAGAATGTTATATGATGTTGAGAATAAAAGCTATTAGAGCAGGAAAACCTTTTGATTTTACCAATGTTTCTGATTTCGTTTCATTTTTTAGAGAACAAGAGGATGGAATAAAATAGTTTTTGTGTGAACTATACCTTCACAAATTCATCCTAGGAGAAAACAGAAATGAGAACCTTAGTCCTTTCACTAGGACATACAGTTTCAAGCATTCTTGTCCTTTTCCAAAAACCATACTAGGTGGGCTAAAGCACACAAGGTTTTCATGAAAAGAGAGACTAGGCTACACCCATGGATCAGAGGGGAACCATCTAAAACCCTTAAAACCATTATGCATCACAAAACATTCATGAAGAGGGAGAATGTTGTAGAATATTTAGCTCCCATCCATAAACATGTTGTACATTCAGGTCTACAATATTTTAGAGAGCTTAAAGAAGAAGCCATTTATGTTGCTAAACTAAGATGGGATGTCTCCTCAACTGAATTCAAGAACAAGGAACCCTTTGGTTTCAGAAATTTTCACGCAACCATATTAAGGTTAGAGAGGTATGCTAGAATGATCCTAGATGAAGGGCCTACTTGGATTGGATGCAGGTACATTCCTCCCATTATTTGGTATCCTCCAGATGGTTATCAGAGTAATTATGAACTTCGTAAAAAGAAGGAAGATGCTTATTTTGAAGTGGATAAAGGTAAGCATAGGTTCAGGAGACCTTGAGAAAATACCTCTCCTCCCTTTAGTATCACTGCTTTACATGTAAATTCTTTGCTTCCATGAGGACATGCAAAAAGGTAAGCTGGGGGGTATGTTGAGTTGTGAAAAAGGTACAAATATTCTCCTTATTTCTATGGTTTATGATACATTCTTGATTGACGTTTCCATTAATTAGATGTAATTAGGAAAGAAAATGATTAAAAAATATTCTAGAAATGTTATTGAGTGATATTAGATAATTTCTGAATTTCGATTTGAATTGTTTGATTTTATTGCAGAAAATGGACAATTGATGTTACCTCAAGATAATTAAAGAGATCTTGAAGATACATAAGCTATTGAAGATTGAAGGAATCAGGCATAAAAAGTTTTAGAAGAAGATTGAATCTTTATTTTGTAATATTTATAAATAGTAAAAGCAATCCCGAGGATCTCTCGATCCTCAGGATAGCTTAATTTACTCATGTCATTGTAATATATAGAGGATGATGAACAATAGAGAGATATCCAAGAAATTTATCCAAGCATTCAGATCTATGAATTTTTGATATTATGTACATGCAATCCATTGTAAATAATTTACCAGTTATGAAATTAATGAAAGCCTTGAGAATTTTGATCATCTTTGCGTATTGATTTTTTAGTAGCAGTATCTTTTGAAGACCGTGGGCCTAGTCGGAAGGAGTTATTGTCTCATATGTAATCGTATCAATTATGTTTTAGTTTGTGATTTGAATTTCGTTGCAACAGTTAAGATAAATTCAAGAGTGTATTGATTCTTTTATAAATTGGTTATGTTATTCAATTACAGAGGATACATGTTTCATTTGAAGGTTATCGATTGTTGTTCCATTTCCCATTGTTGTTAGTTTATTGTTTGAGAGTTCCTTGCATTTTCACATACATTGTTCCTTTTATTAAATGAGCATTTGTTGTTCCTTTCGCTTAAAATCACATTTGTTGTTCCTTCTTAATTTTAGAATATTTCGGTGTTCTTTTCCCGAAGGTTAAATAATCATTGGTAGATTGATTCATTAAGTGTTTTCATAGATTAAATTATTGTTTCTTAGTTAGATGAATTCAACAATCATTGATAGATCAATTCATTAATTGTTTTCATAGATTAAATTATTGTTCTTAGTTAGATGAATTCAACAAATTGATTAATGTTTTAATTCGCAGTGTGTTAGTGATAAGATTACAATTCTTTTGAGTGAGTTCTTAGTTTCAGAGTCTTTAATGAATGTGTGAGGAACTTGATTATTAATAAAATCAGATTTGCTTTAACTACATGACTTTTAACCTCTACAAATATCTGCATAGACTTTGTTGATATTCTTGAAAGAAAAGATGAATCCTCCGTTGATAAATTAATGTCAGACTACGGTTGTTTTTAGGACATATTTAGGGCCCAACACACTGTCAACCTGTACCAACACTCTATCAAAAATTGTACCAAAATTATTCAAATATTTCCTACATATCCACAACCTGTCTATACTACAACACGCAGATGTTCACGCCCCTCTTTTTTGCAACTCGCAGAATACTACAGAACTCTCCCAGTTTCACTGTAACTCTCTTTGTTTTTTTCAAACTTTCACTGTAAAACCTGTCATATCAACCTGTAATTGAAATGTATAAAAACCCATACTGAACAACCAATACTGACAATCTGTAACAATAGTCTCATTAACCAAACTAGATCGAATCACCAAGACCAATAACCAAAACAACATATGCACAATATCACCACGATGTGCATAAAACAAAACTACTCATAACATCTCACAACCATCACTGACACATGACTCTACAAAGCATGTACCAATCAAAACCAATTACTAACTTATACTACAACGAGTGCATCAACCATGCATAAGAATATACTCCAAGCTAACCAACAAAGGGCCTCTAGCAATACATCATACAATCCATAAACTGAAAACCATAAACCCTTAAATCAAACCATGTGCCAAAAATTCGTTGTTATATATCCTTAAACATGTACCAGTCATAAGTCAATCATATACCAAGACTACTAAAAAATTTCTCTCACAATGTGCCACAAGATATACCAATAACACTCAAACATGCACCAACAATATTTTTCAACAAATCTTCCTCAAATCATACTCTACAACATATACCATACATCTAAGAGGGAATAAAGCAAACCTCAAAAAGTCATGCCTCAAACATGATCCACAAAATCACTAAGAGATCACCTCATAAGAGTATAGAGATACCTTTTTCACTCTATAACTGACCTGATGCTTCAGATCTAAGACCAACAAACCTGCAGTCTCTCCTCAGATCCTAAAACCCAGAACAAGTATCTTCTTCCTTTCCCTTTCTACAGATTTGGGCTTTCCCTTTCTACATCTCGCGGGTATATGCGTCTCCCTCCTCTATGGCTCACAAATGTCCATTCTTCTTTGTTCCCATGGCTCATGGATAACCTATGAAATATTGTTTCATTCACTTCCTCTGCAACTAAAAAACTTTCATTCCTTCATACCTTTGCTACCTCAGACCTACGGTTTCTCATATTTATCAATGTATACCTACAAATAACCTTTCAAAAACTAGATATTCAATAATTCTCAATAGGTAGGTGCGTGCTAATAGGATTCCCTTTCTCTCTTATTTATACTTTTCCAAGTTCCTTCCTCTAGAAGTTTCCTCGTAACTATTTTACCCCTTTCTCCATCTTCTAGGGCTAGATCAATTTCTTGTTGCAACTAACTTTCCTTAATTAGTAAACACATAAATAATTTACCCTTATTGTTGCAACCACTTCATTATTTAATTAATTTCTTTACCAACCACTTTGACTAGGGAATCTTCTTTATGAATTTCTAGAATCTTTTGACTTCTTGTTAACCTTTTAGAGGCTTCTAGATTACTCTAAGGGTTTCTCCAACTTCTAAAGGCCATATCTCCCTAACTGTGAGGAAGTATGTGGTGTAACACATATAACTAGAAAGGACATGACGTGTACTATCCATCCATGATAATACTACCTTCATATTTACTGATATTCATTCCTTTATACCTCAACCAAACTTGGGTCCCTTCCCTTACCTTTGTGCTACCGAAATTTGCTACCAGACTTCTCCAATGGTTAACATAAATCTCTAAGGGTTGACATCAATCTCCAACATTACTATCCAAAGGTTGACATCAATGACAACCAATTGTATAACACTTCTCTCTTCTTTATTCCTCTTTATGTGCATTGTTCTTGTGGATGTGCCTCAACTGTGCACTCTTAGAAATTCCTTCTTCTTTTGCGCACCTCTTATGTGCGCTTATTCTATACTTGGTATTTTTATCAAAATTGTATCCAAAAGTTCCTGTCCTACAGGCCCCCAACACTCATCTGTGGCTCATCCTAAGCCACTCAGGCATGTTTCCTACTCCTCCATGCTGCAATGAACCTTTGAGAGGCTCCCTTAGATACCTCCACTTCCTTTAGTTTCACTTCCTTTGTCTCTATGATATCTTCATCCCCTTGCGCATTCAAGGTTTTATGTTTCTCTTCTACTTCCTAAGATGCTTGTTTCACCTTTCCCTATGCAGTGGATAATTCTCGTATTACCTTGACTGCTTCTTCCTGCAGTAGTACTAAATGTTGTTGAAGGATATTCTATTGATCCCTCTTCTTCTCCATTTATACATATGACTACCTCTAAGCCAAAATGGCTATCATACATTCAGTTGGTGTAAGTGTAGTTATTTTCTTTGAAGCTTGATGGGCCTTTTCATGTGATTCTCTTAATTTTTCCTCCACAACCTTCATCTCAGGATCTTCCACTAAGTCTATCCAGATATGCACACTCTCCTCACAGAGTTTTATGCACTCGTCTTCCACCTTCTTTATGTTGGTGACTATTGTCATCTCCATCCTCTGTCTTCCTTCTCTTACTTCTGGTGGCGTGCTTGGCATACTTTGTAATTGCAGGTCCTCAATATTTTCTTGGAATCCATTGATGAATTCTTGAATCTTCGATACTTGTTCTTCCATAGTAGCCTTGAATACTATGGGAAATTCCTTGTACAACTTTTGGATGACCTCTTGTGTCTTCTATGCTATGCTCTTGGCTTCATTATTTTCCCTTAACGCTTTCCTGGCCCTTTCCTTGGCCTCATTCTTTTCCTTCTTTACTTCTTCTACTTTCCCTTCCACTGAACTCTTTTGTTGGATTTTTTTTTTATTGTTGCTGTAATTGGGCCCTTTCCTCCTATTCCTTTGTCATTTTTTGGTGTGATTCCTTTCCTTAGACCCTAATCTCATGCAACATTTCCATTTGTAGGCATTGTAATACATGTGTCAACAAGCGTGACACCACAATGTTTAGATAGATGATCTCCTTTACATGTTCTTGTAACTCTATCGTTGGGAACTCAATTGCATCCGTCTCAATTTGGAGCGTTATGTGCCCCGCTGTTAGCTTGGTTAAGACCATATGAGCAGTCTTTGCTTCCGCCATTGGAATTTTGGTCATTCCTCCCTCTGTCCTACGCTCTTTTTTTATATTGGATTCTTCCAAGAGATATTGTAATGTTGTCAACTACTCTTGCACCTTCAAGTGCTACTCTTCATGTTTCCTCGTTTCTTCCTCCATGATTTCCTTCACGACATCCCGTCCTCGGTAGACAATGTGGTCCATATCATTATTGGTCAAAGTATAACCTAGGGTTTCTCTGTGCACTTTAGTCTTCTTGTGTGCCCCTCTTGTTGGTTCCTTCCCCTTATCCTTCTGTTATTCTCTTGATGTGGGGATTGTCTATTGAACTTTTGTTGTTGATGGTCTAGGCATATCTCCTACACCATTTTTTTGATCATTCCCCTGCTCCTCATTTGGTTCTTCCTCACTCTTATCCTACTCTCCTTCCTCTTTTGGGTGCCATTTTTTCTCTACTGGGATTTTCCACCCCTCTTCCCAGTCATTCAAAATTAGGCATACATATTCCAATGTCAACCTACAGTTGGTTGGGAACCACTGATGCATAGGTTCATTCTTTTCTTGCACGAACATGTGGTGAATTCCTTCCCTTAGTCCCAATGATTTATTCTTACCAACCTTCGACTATTTTTGTGCCTCCTTGCCAACATTTCATGTCTCTTCATGCCTTAACTCACTTGTCCAATCCTCCATCATGGTTCATGAATGGTTAAATAAATGCGGCATTATTACCAAATCAGTTGTGTCATTTTTTTCTCTTACTACCAATCTATTGTGATTTCCGACGGATTTTACCATTTAAGATTATATGACTTCATTATGACCTGCCATTACCCCTATGTAGCCTTTGTTTTCGTTCTTTAAGGATTTTAATGGTCTTATCAGTGCCAAACTACACAAGATATCTGTTGCTTCATAGTCTTTTTCTTTTGTGTTATATTTTCTTAATTGGTGTAGTTCTATCCTGATGCGCAATAACCTTTCCTTATGTACAATATCCTATGCCTTGTACTCTATAATATTTTTTATTTTTTCTATATCTAATTTTTGTTTGATTTTCTTCATTTTTCCACTTTTTATTTGTTTTTTTGTGTTTTTCCTTCATACTATAGTACAAATACTATGATACATGTGGTTTGTTGCAGACCAAATTACTGCGCATACTATCGGTTGTCTCTATAGATTTTCAATCGACTTCCATTCACCATTCATCCAAAGACTTATTGTGACATCCCCCAAAATAAAATAATTTGGAAATTTAAATTTCTGAGAAATCATTCCATTTTTGGTAAATTCGAGTTTGGAAAAATTTTGCCATTTATGGCAATTCCGAATTTCGAATTTGTTAATTGTAATAAATTATTATGACTATTGGGTAGGACTCTGATTTGACCGAACTGAATATTTGACAAAGACACTTGTTTGAAAACAAAATATTTTATATTAATTGTAGGAAGACAAATGGAACAACCATGTTAAAAGTAGTTGACCATGACTCCATGAGTGGGGAACATGTTGGAACTACCCCTGGGCTGATTTGTACAAGTGGAAAACTAATGATTTGACCTTTGGCAGCCCCTGAAAATCAGGGATTTAGGAAGCTGCGAAAATTCCAAAGAATGAAAAAATACCTAGGCAAGTTACAAATAAGCATATGCGAGGAGGCAGGACATTGCTAAGTATGTTGGGAATAAGTCTGTTTTGGGTCTTTTTCTTTTTCACTTGCTGTTATGAACACTGGAAGGGTGTGAGGCAAGGAAAAAGGGGACTGAATTGAAGAACAATGTTGTAGAGGGATTTTCCAAGTTCACCCTTGTTATCACCCCATAAATTATGGGAATCAGTCTTCTGACTAATATATATCTATCTCAGGCATATTTTTTCGCTCACGAAGCATGGCTCAGGTGATTCTGTTTCCTCCCTCCACTCTTGTCGCTCAATCCTCCATCACCTTGCTGCATCCTTCATCTGCTGCATCCTCTCCCCCTTGTCTTTTGTCAGCCTCCATTATCCCGCCTTCCATCCCTGCATAAATGGACTTAGGATAACAAAAAGTTTTAATAAAGTTAAGCTAGATTAAATTTGATTAATACATGACTATTTAATAATTAATTAATTATTAATTAATTGTTAATTAATTA
>JZKD02S1677138.1:957489-970403 GCA_000966675.3 Picea glauca | reverse complement strand
AAGCTATTATATGTGTCTATATATATATATATATATATATATATATATATCAAACTTGAACCGAGTCATTATATGCGTATATATATGTATTAAACTTTAACAGAGTCGAATGAACGAATAGGGCTAATTATATGCATATATATATTTCAAACTTTAAATAGAGTCATATATATATATATATATATATATATCAATGCATGAACAGAATGATTATATGCATATGACTGTTTCAAACTGTAAATAGAATTCATTATATAGACGAGAACGATGAAGCATATGAGTATGAACGTAAGACCACCCTATTTCTTGGACGAGATAATCATGCTAGGATAATATTACAGGAGAACAGATAGACAACTTGTCACTACATATCTTATTTATGTTGTGCACAGAAAGGAAACAAAGCATTTTTTTATTAAATCGCTTCGCATTCTTAGAAATAATAGAGCAATGCAAATCCTTGCTAAAGATACAACCAATCGAAACAAACACATACGAACACGCAGAGTTGGAAGTTGCGATACCTTTAGTAACAATTCAGTTGGGGTAAACAATCCTTTTAATCAAAAGAAAACAAAAATTTGATTCCCAAGTCCCTCACAACATGCTTACATATAAATTGGAACTTTGATAAACAAAAACGGGTTTAAACCCTCAGTTATCCAATGCAGAGAATTGGTGCTTGAACAAAGGTCCTCTTAAAATTAGAAAAGAAAAACTACGAACAAAATTCAAGACCTCCAGGTCGTAACAAGTTGAAGGGGCATATTTTGGAACTCGAGTACCTTTGCCAGGTTGAGTAGAGGCTGGAACCCACACTGTGAAGGGGGCACACCTGCATTCGGCCATCACAATAAAACATTAGAAAATTTACAGAGTGAAATCTTGATTTATAAACTCAAAAGGGAACAATGATAACCGTAGCTGTTGGATTACTTAACTTAGGGCCAAAATGCCACATCCTCCTGTTTCCATTCCTTGCTTCGTAGTCAACCTAGATGGAGGGGAGAAGAGTCTGGAAGCTCCTGGTGGGTACCCTCGCAACAGTAAGATCCCCATCATTAATACATAGAAAACCTTTTATACCGAATGTCAAATATTTTCCTTGACAAAATAAAATAGCAGTGTGAATTTAAACAAAAAATCATTTGATAAAACCCTTGACGAACAAAGAAAAGAATGCAAGGAACGACATCATACTTTTCACCAATAAAAATAATCATGAAGAATAACCTAACTTCATCGAGGGATACTACTCTGAGTCACTCCAGTTTACAGTTGTTGAGTATAGGGTAAACAAAGGATTAAACCAGAAATAGACCCACGGGACACACACATTAAACTCGAAGTATAGTTTCCCAGAAGTAGAGGGTTTGTGACCCATGGTTATAGTAAAAAAACCTTTTACTGTCACTACAAAATTAAAAGGAATCGCGTAGACTCTGTGGGAGTAAGGAAAGTTTGTAACCCACAACAAAGTATATAGGAAACAATTTTCTTCTCGTCTTCAACCAAAAACAATAAATTCTATTCGAATTCGAAATACGACAGTCCCTTAGAGAAAACTTACCAGGCATTGCCGTTGACTGCACCAAGGGTTGCTCACAGAGGCAGTAGATGTTTCCCTATGGAAGTTTCATGATACAAAGCCCTTCCCTTCGAAGGCGCAAGGGAGAAATGAGACCGCCAAAACCTAAGAGGCACGATTATACTCTTTACAGCATGAGAAGTACAAGACCTTACTCTAAGGCAAGCTGGCGTATCCAGATTGGGAAGGGTAAGAGGAAGAGACATCGGGGCTGCAGATTGTAGGACCCTTAATTATTTCCCTGGACAGAGTCTTAGACTCCTCCTGACAAGTACACCCACCACCCTAAATGCAAGAGATACGAAGTAAACCAAACAGTAAAACTATGACTGTCCAATGAACTAGTCAGCTGCCAAACCATGAAATTGTCGTTTCGTTACTCCGGCAAGCGGAGGAGGGTTAGTTAGATTCAGTTGTGTGGAGAATGACGCGGACAGGATCATGTTCGGTTCGTTATGGGAGGTACAAGTTGTAACATAACGAAAGTAGAACCATCGAAGGAAAACACTTGGAAAACTTTCCTAAAACAATTATCAACCTCCTTAAAAACCTTTCCTGTCATGACTTAAAGACTGATGTTGACACAGTTAGGTAGTGCATGAGATTTTAAAACCAAGACATAATTTCATGCGCATAGTCCGATTCTATTAAACACAAAGGGGCTGAAATCCCCATCCTTGAGTATAGGTAGGTGCGTGCATTATAATAAAGCCTTATAATAAAGTAAGATTTAGAATATACATGCATTCGAATTTTGTGTAAGATATTAAGCCAAGGGTATTAAGCTTAATCCAAGTGTATTAAGCTAGTATTTTATAAGGTCATGCAAGCAAAACCAAAGTGTAAGTACCTGGCTCACGAGTGGATTAAACGAAATTGAGTAGAAAATATTGTACCACTGAAAAAAAAAATTTATATGAGAATTTTAAGGTACATTACACTTATCCATTCAGGGTTTCCAACTACGCAACAACTATCTTTGTTACATGTTGAATCACATATGGCCCAAACTAGTGCATTCTAAACTTCCCTAGGTGCTGCATAAATTTGTTTTCATAAAGTAATACAAAGTATCCCACTTGAAACTTTTTTTTTAATGTGTCTATCATGCCAGGACTTCTCTCTTTCCTTCTGAACTTGTTGACAGAAACCTGCAAAAAACCAATCTTCCTCAAGCTATACTAATTGTGCCAATATATCCTCTATTGCACCAGATTCTGATAAATCAATAATCATTGAAATGCGTAGGCTAGGTAGAATAAAATCCATTGGCATCATTGCTTCTTTCCCATAGACCAAACTGAAGAGTGTCTTCCCTACCAATGTTTTACTTGTAGTCGTATAAGCCCATAACAATACAATAACTCTTAAGTCCCAATCATCTCTCCCTACGTTGAATTTTTTTTTGAAAGAATTCTCCAATATTTTATTGAAATCTTCCACAATCCCATTGGTCTGAAGATGATACATGGTACTCTTCTAATGGTGAATTTGAAACTGCTCAGCCAATGCTATAATTTTCTTATTCAGAAAGTGGATTCCTTGATCACTAAGTAATATGCACAGACATCCAAACTTTGTGACTACATTCTCAAACAAAAGCTGTGCAACAATCTCCGCGATGCAATCTACAACTAGTGTTGCTTCTGCCCATCTTGTCTAGGAATCTGTTGCAATGATTATGCACCTTTCCCCTTATCTTCTTGATTATGGATTGATTGGACCTACAAAGGTTATGGCCCATTTATCAAATAATTGCAACATAACTTTTTCATTCAAAGGAATTTCATCCCTCCCATTAGATTTCCCACTCTTTGACTTACATCACATGACTGACAATACTCCTTAGCATATCCGTGAATTGTATGCCCCCAAATCCCCGCACACAAAATATTGTGTGCAGTCTCCTTCCCTTCATAATGTCCTCCTGAAATCCTATCATGTGCTTCTACAAGTATCCTCGGCCTTTCATGTTCTAGCAGACACTATCTTAATATTCCATCTTCTCCCAAGTTGTATAGATTCCCTACAATCAAATGATAATCCACTTATTTGAATTCCAGTTGTTTCTTCTGAACCATTATCATCTATGGTGGAGCCATTACTTTACTTAGGCACTGCACGATGTCCGAGAAGTAATCATCCACCATTTTAACTACAAATAGTTGTGCATATGCTAAGCTGACATCTAAATTACCTGCATATTCTACTGATAATATGTGCGATAGATGATCTGGCCCTGTGTTCAACATGTTGTGTTTCACCACAACCTCAAAATCGTATTCCTAGAACAACAATATCCATCTGCATATTCTCCCCCCCAACATTGGCTTGTTCAATATGTATTTTAATGCATAATGGTTTGTATACATCTTAAAGTGAGACCCTAATAAGTAATTCCTGAACTTTTCTAGTACATATACAATTTCCAATCCTTCCCGTTTTGTAGTTGTATAATTCTTCTTTGCTATGTACAACTTCCTAATAGAAAAACAAATTGGGTGATCTATGTCTCCCTCCCTTGTTTGAGATAGTATTTCACACAATGATATGGATGATGCATCTACGTGAACATGGAACTCCTTTCTCAAATATGGAAATATAAAAATCAATGTGATCACTAGTTTTTTCTTTAAGTTGTCCAAACTCTTCTGACAATGCTCGTTTCATTGAAATGTTTCGTCATTCTTCAGTAAAGTTTCCATCAGTGTTGTGATATGTGCATATCCCTTAATAAATTTCCTATAATAGACTGTATGACCCAGATTTTCCCTCAGCTATCTGACTGATGTAGGTGGTTCTAAATCCATAATCACTGCAATCTTGGCTGGATCTACTAGTAATCCCTTCTTGCAAATTACATGTCCCAACAAAATTCCAAACAATGCACAAAAAATACACTTCTTTAAGTTCAATGAAATCTGACACTGTCCACATTGATCCAACATCAGCCTAAGGACTTCTATGTGATCCTTTAGTAGATTGAACATAGTCTAATTGTCTAAGTATACTTCCAGGAACTTATGAATAAATTCCTTGAATGTTGCAACCAAAACTATGGAAAACACTGCAGGGGAATTCTTCTATCCAAAAGGAATTACTGTATACTGATAAATCCCCCACTCTATTGCGAACATAGTCATGTTTCGGTCCTCCTATGTAATTTTTATCTGATGGTATCCCGAGAATTAATCTGTGAACGAGTAAGTTTATTTCCCCCCTACATTCTCTAGTACCTCATATGTGAATGGTGTTGGGAATGGGTCATGTAAACATGTGCCATTCAACTTTCTTAGATCCATGCAGATATGGATTAATCCTATATTCTTGTCTTTCACTACCATTAGACTGATCCACTTTGATTCCTCCACAGATTCAATGATTCTTTCATCCAACATCCTGTCTATTTCGGTTTTTACTTTTTCCTTATACTTTGGGTTCAACCTGTAAGGCCTCTGTTGTACTGGCTTAGCACCTGGTTTCAGTAAATATTCATGTCCTCTAAGTCCCCAGCTATCCCCTTCATCTCTGAAAATGTAGTTGGGAATAGGTCTTGATATTCATGCAACAAGTTTGTAATCCTCTCAATTGTTTCCTCTCTCCAGTAATCCCCTATCTGTGCAAACTTTGGGTTCTTTGTCATCCCAATGTTTACCTTCCGCATCTTTATTGGTTATGTGTATGCGATGGATTGAAGCTCTGGCCCTTCTACTGGTCATTCTCTTTTTGTTTCAGGTACTTTTACATTCCTGGGATATTCTTCATCATGTTCTTCCTTAGCTACATTATATCACTCCAATAACTCATGGACAATCATAGTAGCTCTGTGCACATTGCACACTCGTACCGCCTCCATTGGCCCTTCTTCTGAGAATATATTAGTTCAAATATCTTGTATCTCTACATATATTTTTTAGGATTCATGTTCAAATGTAAATGTGACTTTGAACCTTTTTACCAAATCGTCCCATCTTGTTTTCTCTTTGTGCATTTCCAATTCCAAATACTAGTTCTTCGGAATCGTGTCCAGGGTATTTATAAATCTGTGTGTCCATTATGTTTCTGGTATTGAACTCCATAAAGTCGTGCAGTGATAAACATGACTTGCAAGGTAAGTCTCTATTGTATACTTATACACAATATTTTATACCTCAGTACCAAACATTACTTGCATTAGTCTTCTACATCGTGACCAATCTTTCATTCCTTCTTTGTGTGCAACCCACCATATGGTTGGAGTCGCTTTTTGGACAACATATAGTGCTAACATCCTTTGTTGTTTAGGTATGTACAACTCAAATTACTTTACAAAAAAACTTATATAAGTTAATCCAAGTTACCTATTGTTGGGGATTCATGTTCAAATGTAAATGTGACTTTGAACTTTGTACCAACTCGTTCCATCTTGTTGTCTCTTTGTGCATTTCCAATTCCAAATACCAATTCTTCGTAATTGTGTCCAGGGTATGTACAACTCTATGTGTCCATTCTGTTTCCGCTACTGAACTCCACAAAGTTGTGCACTACTAAACATGACCGGCAAGGTAACTCTCTCTTGTATACTTCTACGCAATATTTTCTACCTTGGTACCAAACCTTACTTGCATTAGTCTTTTGCATTATGAAAAATATTTCATTCCTTATTTGTGTGCAACCCACCATCTGATTGGAGTCACTTTTAGGAAAACATATAGTGCTAACATCCTTTGTTGTTCAAGTATCTACAACTCAAATTCCTTTAAAAAAAACTTATATCAGTTAATCCATCATACCTGGGTGGATCACATAACTCTATTCTAATCCAGCACAAGGATCGAGTCATGCGTAAACATCGTCTAGTTGACACTTCATGCATCCTATGCTACCAATTCTCTAGATCTTCCTCTTAGTCTGATGCACACAAAATGATACTTCTCCAACTTAGCACATTGTCTGCAGTAGGGTTTACATAATCACCCATTCATGCAATCATGTTATATATTTTTTCAATTTCATTTCCTCTGGTCGGCTCTATGTATCTCTTCCCTTTTGAGGGGTCCAATGGTGTAGTAAATTTCAAATCTCCAACTTCAAATATCATCTTCCTCTTCAATTTAATGATCATGTGGTTATCAAAATCCCATTTCGGTCCCATCAATGTTGTATATGGTTGACTTTCATCCATGATCTCAATAACTTCAAAGTCTACCACACTGCACACCCCATCTATGTTCACAGGTAATCCTATCAAATGACCAATCGATTACGAATAAGATTACCTACTATCTTTGGTATCCTATTCGTGAGCCTTTACTGAATAGGATACCATACTATCTTTGGTTTTCCCATCATATCCCATGTCTTCTTGGGTAAAACATTCATGTCATACCGCAAGTCCAAGATAACATTATCCACATCATACTCCCCAATTTGTGCACTGAATATGAATTCTCCATTGGTCCTTTTCTTGTGTAGTACTTGATTCACCACCCTTTGTGTGATGGGAGTTTCCCTTCCATGTGTGTAGTGATCAATCATGTCATAGAGTGTTCTCAACGTAGTTTAATATTTCATTATCTCTATGCAAATTCTCAATAATTCTTTAAGAGTGCTTAATTTCCCATTTGGTTTCTCTTGTACAACACGATCTTTGACATGAGGGGTAGATGATGTTGATGCTCCCAAATCCTATCCATGTACCTCTTTCCTTTCCTTCTGATATGTCTCCTTTTCTTGCTAAGGATAAAAGGTCGGTAAGGGTCCTACTGACTTCCTTACCGACTTCTCAACCTTCTTCCTTTCATTCATCATATTATTTCATGTTCTAGCTCCTCCTTGCATAACAATTGTTATTCTTGGCCTTTCATTGTGTTCTTCGGCTGATATTTTCTGCACGTTCTGATTTTGATTATGGTTTTGGTTCCCTCTTTCCTTCCATTTCATAGCTAGTTGAGTACAATATTATATCGCATGATCTAATTCTCTAAATTATGTGCATGTTGTACATGGATTCAGACAGTCCTAGGATAAGTGCCTTGGTTGATTACAATTATAACATATTATTGGTCCTATTCCTCCTTTGCCAAAATTTCCTCTGCCTCAATCTCAACAAAAATTTTCTCTGTTCCCTGGAGTAAAACCTCTATGATTATTATATTGTTGACCCCCTCTGTCTATTGCATCATTCTCCTCTTGAATCCTGTATATATCTAAAGTATTCTCCCTCATCAAATTGAATGCATGAAAATCCTTCTCTTCATGCCCAACCGACTGGAAAAAGTTGCAAAAGAATTTCCTTGGTGTACTCTGATACATCTACAACAATGGAAATTTAGTTGGATGATGTCCCCATTTATTGCATATCTCATAGTACCCCCCTCGCGATAATGGATTTGACGCTCCAATAGACAAATATTGCATGAATGTTGGGTATTCGTCCTTATGACGTCCTTTAATCCTACTCTTGGTACACCATACTTGTTCTCACTTCTCCTTTCCTTTTGTAATTTCTTCCATGTGAATCGTCATAGCATCCAACTACATCTGAATTTGTGCCATCCCTCCACTATCTCCTATAGTGGATGGTTCTAATTTCATTTCAATTTCCAGTGCCTCAGGATGCGACACAACCTTTTGTTGTATCAATGGCCTATGGATGTGTGGTAGAAGTCCTCAAATAAACCATTATTGTTTCTTTTGATCCTAGATATGAAAATTCATTCTTCCCATCAGGTCTTTGAACCTTTGATCAAAGTCCCATACTGACTCTGTTTGTACCTGTTTAATCTCTTTCAGTTATGTAATGTACTGTGATTCCAACTTAGGCTTATTGAACTCTTTTAGCAATTATTGTCTTATCTCTGCTAATGTATTGGACTATCATGAAGGCATGGTACTATATAGCTTCATGTACCAGACTAATTCATGGCCCCAAAATGTTTTGGCTAACTGCGCAATCTTCACATCGTCATCATGGACATTATTTGTAGCCCAAATTGTCTCGGAGACAAATGTTTGTTGTTTTGGGTCCTCTGACCCATCTCCTTGGAACTCATGCAGTCTAAGGATGTTGTCTACCCCTGCCATATTTCTTTGTGTAGTCCCTCTTATTGGTGATGTTGGTTGACTTTGACTCTGTGCACTGCTTCAACTGCTCAAATAAGACTTTAATTGTTATCTTTAATTGTGGTGATGCAAATGGGGTCTTGGATTCAACATAGGATTCAGTATGAGCAGGAATTAATGACTCCTGTATTATAGGACTGGACTGGAACTCCTCTTCCTCTCCTCTTATGTGTGGTATCTCCACAATTTGGATTATTGTGCAAGGACCTCTCCCATCTGGGTCATTGTGAGACTCTCCTTTCTCAGCCCCAGTATTTCACCTCTTGTACCTCCTTCCTCTACACAGTTCTCCAAAATATTATTCTTCCTATGGTATACCTTCTTCGGCTCTATGCATCCTCAGTCCCTCCCTTCCTTATTCATCACTTCCTCTCTTGTCTTTATACTATCCTCTTGTCATCCCCCAATTCCCTTATGTGTGCAAATGCCCTTAGCAGTCAAATTCCATTTTCATCACACACTTGTCACACATAAACATATCTATCCACATGGCTAATGATTTCATGAACCTTCTGCATAGAACTTTGAAAACTTCCCTTTCTACAAGATTGTATGATTGGGTACAATCTATCAAAAATTCCATAATATATCCTCCTAGTATGATATCCAAAAAGAAATCAACTACACTAGTATTTGGGTTATTTAAAAAATTCAATTGTCTTAGCAACTCAAGAGCCCAATTGCTCGATGGTGTAGTTTTGTACCTTCCAATATTCTCCACTAATCTTTCTATCCACTTAGTCAAAATAATTGGAAATTCACCAAAGAAAATTTCATGTAGTTCTGTATACACATACCTTTTCATCCATTGTTTGTCACTCATTTGTGAGTTTTTTTTCTCATGTTGATAAAAATCCCATTCCTTCCTTTCCAACCATTATGAGTTCTCTTTTTTAGTCGGCCTCCAAAACATTCCCTCAACCACAAAGTTTGGGTCCCAACAATGGAACCATTTGTTGGCACTGTGTGGAGTTGTAAGACCCTAGGTTCAAGTTATCGTTTGACAAAAAAAAACCTTCAGACACCGACCCTTTCAGTATCATTCGCATGTTCAGATGAAGTCTCACCTAAGGTATCTATTGGGACTGAAAGAACTAGGTTTCTGCAGTAGTGAGGGAATAGGAGGTCACCATTCTATTCATTCTTCCTTATTAGTTATGTGTGCATAAGTATTTATTTATCCTTCATGAGTTACTTCGCGAGTTCATATTCATACTACCATTATATTCAATATTACCACACAACACATTACTGCAGCATCCATAGAAATTTTGTAATGATTATACATAAGACAATTCTAATCCAAACAAAATCCATGAACACTCATATAAAATAAATTCAACACAAGAGTTAATATGGTTCACCCAACTATGGGCTACGTCTACAATGGTTGGCTTCTTTATTATGCATTTGGTAATTTCTTTAGGATTGTGCACTGTGCTTAAAAGGATATATCATTGTTATCTTCCTCTCTCCTAGCCTAGTCGTTCTATAGTGCAAGCCTCTCTCTCTCTCTGGATTATCTCTTACATTCAAAAATAGACTCCTATCTTTGATGGACATAAAATAGCCACAATAATAACTAGAAGAGAACCCAAACATGAAGAACCCCTATTCTCCCAACCCATTACATATTTATATATAAAATCTAGGGCTTAAAACCCTACCTGGTTTCTCCCAAAACCCTATTACAATGCATGAATACTCTAGTTAATTGGTTGTTTAGTCTACTTTCACCTGGTTTTCCATCTACGTGCTACTTTTATACTTTGACTAATTTTATTCCTACTTTTCCACTTCCTTCTATCTTTAGCATGTCGACTTTCATCCTTCCTTTTCTCTCTCTTTCTTCTCCAACTTTCTTCCCTTCTTTATTCCTCTTTTTTCATGTTGTTCTTATGGATGTGCCTCAACTGCTCACTCTTATATATTCCTTCTTCTTTTTCACACCTCTTCTTCACACTTCTTCTATACTTAGTATTTTTATCAAAATTCTATCCAAAACTGCCTGTCCAACATGTTCTAACACATGTTTTTTAAAGGTCATCTTTCCATTTTCAATATAATTTTTTTATAGAATGATTCAGATAGAAAAACTTGGAGGATCAAGAACCCATGCAGTTCCAGTGGAATTATTCCATTTGATTCATGCAACCTGTACCACTGAGAGCACCTTCGCTCCTTATTGGAAACTAAAACATCGAAATACTACAAAGCACACTAATCTGAAATATCACACATGAAAATGAATTCAAACTAACAAAATAAATGCTCATGTGTTGAGCTTATTTCATCCCACCCTAACTAGTTGAACTTTCTTCTTCATCAAGTGTAATCATCTTTCTAATGAAGCCATTGAAGGAACTGGTTAACTGGTGAAACTCTTGATCTGGATCAGAAAAATGAAGGAATCCATGCCATAGAAAAGTACAATTCAAAAAGACAGCAGAACCAACATCCACTAAACAAGAATGGTTTGACATATTCACTGCTCAAAAACTCTAGATAATTAGCCATAGGGTCATGAAAGTCATAAAGAAATACCTCTTCTTGTTGTTCCAGCTAGAGATTGGATTATTTTTATATATTCCCAGTTTCATGACTGTTGCTAGTCTCATTTATCTGTAAAACTGAAAGTTGTTGTGGGTTTCCTTCACTGATCTCAAGAGAAATTTGACTAAAAGACGACCGATCCTCATGATTTTTAGCTAGAGAAAACACATATTCAGATTCATAATAATGAGAAACAATTATAGTAGGTAATCTTTCAGAAACCTGATTATTTGCTTCTATTCTAATTTCATGGAAAAGCATGTCATTTTGAGTATTATCAACCTCTTGATCATCATGAACAATCTCTTCTATTACAACATATTCTTCAACACAATTATTCCTTTCATGATTATAATATTTACATAGAAAATCATAGTCATGGAAACATTCTAGATAAAGGAAGTAATCTAAAAAATCGTCTTTACAAAATGAATGAAAGGAAAAATGAAAACCTTTCAAAGAATTAACACTGGAATCCAGAAGAGATCTACACCAGTCATGGGATTTCCCCTCCAAGGAGTATCTAGACAACTTGATCAAGACATCTTCATGTATACCTTTCAATTTAAGCATGCACTCGTGAAAATATAATAAAAACTCAGCTGGCACTTCCCAATATTCTCCTCTAAACCTGTGAAGGCATCCTTCCCATTCACATGGGATTTGGAAAACCATATATATTTGAGAAATCATAAAATGCATACCTCTGAGAAAGAATATCATCCATTTTAGAGTAGTGAAGTTGCCAATAGATTCGTATGTCATGAAGTTGGAGTCGCTAAGTAGAAAATTGCAGTCAAGCTAGTGTCATGCTCCTGTCTACGATTGAGAGATGGATCTATTCTATATCATTATCCCAGGGAATAACTTCATAATTTTGACCAACATCTATATCTATTGATATTTCGAAAAACCTAGAGGATAGTTCGTTGATCTATCAACAAACATAGAGTATGCCAAATACCCATTTGAAAACGGATTAATGGTCACTGACTTCACTGACTTGGTCAACTTTGACATAGTCAACGTTCATTGGAAGATCGACAGAGGTTAATGTTTTTGACTATTTTTATGTAGGTGCGATGGTTATAAAATATTTTTATGATCATTGTTCATTGCATGATTTATTAGTCTTTTTTATATGTGCTGCTTGCCTCAAATCTGATTCTTGATCTGCATAGCTCTAATTTTGTACTTTTAAGGTTGCAGATTTTTAATATTACGTTGTCTCTATTTTAAATACCCATATTGGATCCCTAACCCTTAGACCTTCTTTCATTTGGGGACATGAACCTTTCCGTCAAAAATATATAGGTATGAACATGTCTATTCAATTCCATTTAATTACTATACAATTTGTATTGGTGTAGTTCTTTCTTATTGTTTGAGTTTATTACTTGCTTATAGTAAAGATTTGGAACTTATGTGGTAAAAATGTATGGTTTTGATTTGTTGATTAACTTTTGATTAATGTTATGAACCTTTAATAAATATATGATGAAAATGGATTAATTCTCTAGTACATATGGGGTCAATATAATTCGATGATATTTTTACCATAATTAGAATATGTAATTCGTATATTAATGTATTATATTGCTTCAATGGATTTTGTTGTAAATATGGAAATCCCAATGCCAACACCTGAAGAGAGTCAAAGGTCAGTTTC
>JZKD02S1677138.1:944659-955642 GCA_000966675.3 Picea glauca | reverse complement strand
TCACCCAATTAGGTAAGTACCAAGTGAAATATATGAATGTATATATTGAGCCTCTTATCGATGATATACTAAAGTTATGGGATGACATCACTATGTACAACATCTCTAGACCAATAGGGCAAATGAAATTTCAATTCCATGGAATACCTACATGGCCATGTAAATTCATGATTCCCTTGGGCTAACACAAATGTTTGTTATGTAAAATATTGATGGACTTTAATATTATATAATTTTATGAAAATAGGATGCATGCTTCTTAAATATCAATTCCTCATTATATAAATAATATTGACATTAATCCATATAATCTTGTAGGTATTCAAACAAAGGGTAAATTTGCATGTCCATTTTATGGTCCTGGGATGAAATTGCATCGCTCAAGAAGTCTAGGAAAGGATGTATTTGATGAGTATAGGAACTTCCTCACTAAGAACCATAGGTATTGAACTAAAGAAAAACATATTTTCAATTTGAAAGAAGAGATTGGAATAAAACCATGAAGAATGACACCTCACCTATGGAAGTTGGAATATAATAGATTAAAGTGTCAAGGTAAGCATTTAGTCTATGTGTCTACATATATATATATTAATGTTTTACTATTTTGATTTCTATCAAAATTTGTTTATTGTATCTAAAAATTATTATTGTAATCTCATTAGTTATTTTTCATCAATTTCGTCAAGACATTAATGGGCTTCCACGAGGAATAAAAAGTTACCCTGTACAATTAAATAGGTTTCCATACTATGAGCACCTACAAATAAGTCATTTTTTTATACAATACATATCAAAAATAATTTAACAAAAAAATTACGGAGAATTGTAGATGGAAGGAGTGACAAAGAAAAATTTGTCAAAATTTGTACTGACATTCACGAAGCCAATCATGCACTGCAAAATGTGATTTATTCAAATAGAAATGAAATACACTGGAATAGTCTTCTATGGTTATTTACAGAGAAGGAAATCAATGTTGTAAAATAGGTCATTCGAAAAATTAAATTTCCCACGAGATTTGATTCAAACATAGAGAATATCTTAATGAAGAAAGGTGAATTTGGTGGGGTGAAGACTCATGACTGGCATAGCTTCATTAAGGTAATTATTTTGGACGTATATTAAGGTGTTATCACTCTTTTCATCACCACCAAAGAGAACTCCCAAATCAATATCTTCAAAGCCGAAGATCTTGCAATGAGTTCAATCTATTTTTCATTTTGTCTTACTACTTGATACAGGGTCTCACAACATAAACAACTTAGATTTAAATTTAAATTTGAGTGGTACTGAAACCTTTGTGTGATGAAGGTGCTTGTCTTCTTAAAATTAGTTAGTTTATCAGGAAATTGTTTCCCCATTTAAAATCAAATTTCTCTTAATGAGAAGCTGAACTAATACACGTTCCAGAAGCTAAATTGATTTAAACAATATATGAAACTTGAAGATAATATATGAAATTCGAAGACCTACAAGTTAGATAGCTCTTGTAATCTATAAGCATAATTGGAATTGAATAAGAACTGATAGTGATATTTTTGATGAATCTTGTAGTTGTGCTTGGTGGTACTGGTAATAGGATTGGTAATATTGTTGCAGAGCACAAAAACAATTACGCACAAAGAGGAGAGCATACAGTCAGTGGAAACTCGGTGGCATGGTTTGGTAACTTGTCAATACACATGCTTCGACTATGACTCTTCTTTCTCATGTCAACAACCATCGATCACTAATGCAACACTGGAAATATATTCCAATTCTCCAAAGATTGGAAGACAAAACGAGGTTCTTGCCTTCACCTTCGTCTACTCTTACTCTGAATCTAACTCTGAGAGTTGTGATGCCTAAGGAGGAGATGAGTAGGAGGAGGATAGGAAGGACATCACCATAACAATATTATTCATGGATTTAGAGTGATAACACCATATATTTCACTTCCATTTACCCTTTTGAGTAACAAGAACCATAAAAGGAACAAGGTACCTAATCTAAAATCAACTAGACTTTTTCTTTATTAAAAAATGATCACAAGTATAGGTTGTAGGGCCTTGGTTGTAGGGTGGAGAGTAAATTATCCAAGGCCACTGAAACAAAACTAGGAACACTAATGAGAAAAAAACCATTAGTAACATGAAGTGTTTATTGGGAAAGCTCCTCCAACATAAGAGTCAAGAAGTAAGAGAATTCTAGAAAAGTATTTGGACCGGTACACAATAGTCTCTCTCGGTGGGGTTATGCGAGTCAAGGGGGGGATATTAGTAGTGGAAAGTCCTTGAGGTGACACCATTATCTAAGTTTCTTCGATTCTAATGCATTTACTTTACGATCCCTTCCCATTCAAAAAATCCCTCTCTCATGACCGTTCCGCCCAACCAACAAGCGTGAAGTGGTAGCCCTAGTTGTTTTTCCTAGGTTACCTTCCTAGGTGACTGCAGTGGTGGTACTATCAGTACTTGAGACAAGCATGAAACACATGATTTTGGATCCTTAGGAGGGTAATTGGTTCCGTGGAGTACTTTCACCTTTGGAAGTCCATTATAGAGTAGTTGTGGGTGACCTTTTCTCATTCCTTCGTTGACGACCTCATCTCCTGTCTCCAGAAGATCCTTACTTACTTTATCTCTTTCATAAGGGACTTGTTTTCTTGCTATTATCTTATAGTGATTTTGGTAGTTTATGTTATTTTATTTATCAGACCCTAGTTTGGGTTGGTGTCTATGGAAATAGTTCCAAAGCCTGCTAATCAAGGAACCCATTTACATGGGGATCCCCATACTTTTCCTAGTTTTGGAAATATTGGTCCTCCTTAAATTGCTACATTGAGTCTAACTAGATTCACTATAGTATTATCGGTATGAATTTTTTCCACTCCATTGATCCCAAATTCTCTTGGTGCTTCGAATGAAAACCCTCCATCCTAAGAACATCAACCTCATGTTGACCCTTTTCCTTCTTCACTTGTCAGGTCTTCTTCCGTTTCTTCTTCCTCACCTGGTTAAACTATTAATGATAGTAACCTAGAGGATAAGAAGAAGAAGAGGAAGATTAAGAAGAATAAAAATAATAAAGGGGGAAATCAACCAGCCATTGTTAATCATGCTCGAAGTGTTGATGATATTGACAAGCCTATCAACACACGTCGCAAGCACAAATTCCCTTGTAAGATTTGTAAATATGACCACCTTCTTAAGCATTGCCATAGTATTCCCAAGGTCTTGGAAGTGTGTTCCATGGTTTCTCAACATCCCATGTTGCCAGCTGCTACATATCATGTTGGTGACAACCCATCAACCAATGAACATCACGTTGGAGAAAAAAGGATCAAGTTAGAATTCTTTGTTAGTTATGCGGGGAAATGCATTGTACTTACCTTTTCCCTCGCATGGATGAAGCTTCAAAATTGATATTTTCCAGCAACAACCTCCATTTGCTTCCCAAAAGCCCTCCCCTACCCAACCTTTGGTTGATGAAGTGGTCAATACAATTAAATCTTCGGTTGACCCCACTCTTCCCTCAGAGAGTGACTTGAATAACATTGATGTTTTCTTTGTCATTTCAGAGTGTTCTATACAAAGGGAAATATCGTCCATTTCAATGGAACCCCATCCAAGTGCTGAGGTCATTTCCTTTGATTGGAATAGTCTAGCAGAACCTCATCTTCCTTCAAGTATCCCTTTCCAGATAATTGTGCAAGTTGTTGATAAGTACATATATGACACTATCGTATATGAAGGGGTCTCTATTATTATTTTATCCTCAACTTCTTGGCAAGATTTAGGTTCTTCTAAGCTTGTGCCAACCAATAATCATCTACTAGATTTTAATAGAATACCTATTGAACCTTTAGGTATTCTTCCTCATCTTCCCATCACCTTAGGAGGGAAAAATGTTTGTATTGATGTCATATTAGTCCAAGGCCCCTTGTATTTTAATCTACTCCTTGGGAGGGACTATGTCTATGATATGAATGTTGTAGTCTCCACTCTCTTTCGAGTGATGCATTTTCCCCATGACGGGATCATAGTGACCATCGATCAACTTTCATTTGTTTGTCTTGATCATTGTATGACTGCTAACCATCTGAATTCCCTAAATGTTCCTTACATTCAAGTGGTTTCTCCCCCACCAGAGGTCAACTATGTGGCATTATCTCCCATGCCTTCAATTTCTAATGAGAAGGAGCCTCTCGATGCATGCTCATCTTATTTGGATTTAGTTCTGGTAGTTGACATAAGAACCCCCTCTCTAGGGCCATCAAATCATGTTCTCCTCCTTTTTTATCAAAGTGAGGCTCTTGACATGTATTCCTTCTAGAGAATTATTCTTCCATCTAATGAAGACCTCTTGGAAGCCATGGTCAAGGTTCATGAGCATATTTCACTTTCTACGCCAATCTCATTAAATAATGAAATAGGTAATGATGAGCATAGTTCATTATCCATGTCAAGCTCGTTAAAAAATGAAATGGACCCCCCTCCAATTAATTCGAGTCTTCCACTAGATCTCGTAACTAAACCTTCAATTCATCCTCTTATGTTAGTTGATCTTGTTTCTTCCTCCCTCTCTGGTGAACCTATTCCTATTAGCAACGAGGAGTTATTTCAAGTGCAAAAGAAGAGTTGAAGGATGGAGCAAATCTTGGGAGGCATGTCTCCAGCCTATGGACGTCATACTAGAGTTAATCCATTATCTTTTGTCAATCACATTTGGGGAAAAGTACTAACCTATGGACACCATGTTGGGAAAAAATCCGCAAATTGGTATCACTCAAAGTACCAACCTTTGGACATCACGTTGGGGAGAAATCCATGAATGGGTATCATTCTGATCATAGTTCAGTTTTGGTTTCAAGATTAGCTCATTAAAAAAAAATAAACCTACCACGAGCACAATTTCATTCTCTATTTCAAGATCGTTTAAAAATGAAGCAGACACCTTGAGCATAGTTTCATTCTCTGTTTCAATCTCATTAAAAAATGAAGTAGACACTTTGAGATTAGTCTTTTTTCTTTCTTATGCTCACTAATACATGATAATAACTTGTCGAGTATAATTTTATCACTTTTTTGGGCTCGTAAAAACTATATGAAAAATGAACTCTTTGGAGTCTCCTTTAATCTCTTTTCATATTCTCTAAACATGAAAAGATTTATGAGTGGGCTTGTCTCCTTTCACACTCGTTAAATGGATTTGAAAGGACGTTTATTCAGTGTCATTTTAACCCTTTTTCAGACCAGATTGACTAATTATGAAAAACGAATACTCTAGTCAACCTTGGATAAAAGATTTCTCCATTGTATTGTTTTATACTTTTTTGGTCTTGGAGGATTAGATTTATGAAAAATAATCCCCAATGGATCCGTGAGTCTGTTGTAGGATAAATATACCTTGTAGGGGTTACCTCCCTTGCACTCTTCCTAGACATAAGATAGAATAGAGATACAAACGATGGACCTTACTAGATATAAATCATACATGGAAATGACTTATGAGTGAATGGAATGGAAGGACTTACCTGCTCACCTTATGATTGTCCCTGCATGCTCCTTTGTTTTTTTCTTTCTTGAAGATGTCCTTCTCTCTTGCCAACGTGAATCTTCACACATGAAGACACAAGAAAACTCCTTTCATGAGATCAAACGTATCATGTATATGTTTATGATAGATCTAATGATATAACATGAAAATCCTAATTCTCTCCAAATATTGTGATAATCGTATACAATAAAATAAGGGGGAAAGTCACGTGCATATTTTATTGATAAAATGAAATAGTTTACAACTTACAATCTGATAGCCCAATGAAGCTTCTTCCAATTTCCTTTCCCAAGATCCGTAATCAATATGACATTACAAGTTTACTCTATTTTTTTCTCTCATTTTTCCATGACATACACTCATTATATAGGATAAAAGAGATGAGATAGTGGATAACTCTTAGACACTCAAAATAACAAGCTTCTTGAGGTAAAATTACGAGAAATGCAATCTTGATCCCATCTCTTTATAACCATTCCTAATTTGAGAGTAACAGGCTTGGTCATGCCCTGCAATCTTACAATATGCGACCGATCTCCATTTCAAAAGGACAAGGGGTGACCATCCATTTTGGTCACAAGTTGTAAAGGGAAAACCTACGACCAGGAAAAAAGGTGGTGTATACTCAAGGGGAAAATGGCATAATTCAGTGTCTCGGACTGCTAACCTTTAGATGATGTCGATCAGGTGATCAAGTGGAAAATAATTGTACAATAACCATCTAAAGATTTTCTCAAGAGACCCAATGTATCCATCAATCCAAGTGAAAGTACACAAGTCCAATGAAACATAAGAAGCGAGTCATGTCAAATGTAAATGCCATTAGGTATATCACATTAAGAATCATATTCAAACTTCAAAATAACTCATAGAATTCATAATAATTTTCCAAGTTTTGGTATGGGAGACTTAACATAATCCCCTATTACATGTGCCAGTACACAAGAGGAGAAATATTTCCTAAGAAACCTATTGAGGAGAATATATGATGATATATGGTATGGTGTGGGGTTTATCTTCCTAAGTGAGATGCATAGTCATGTGAGGTTATGTGAGATATTCATTGAATGAGTGCCTTTGTAATGGGGGAGTGCTTATGAAATGTGGTTCCCTTTCCTTGGCACTGTGTCTTTCCAAACCCCCTTTTTTCCATTTTCTTTATTCATTCAACATTTTCTGGCTTTTGACTTTTGATTTTATTTATTTAGTCTTTTTTTAGGTATGCAATCATTGCATAAGACTCAAGATGATTGTCTCAGAATGAGGGGTCATTGATCATGCTTTGTTTCATTTGGCTCTTTATCATTTCTTTTCTTTTCTTTTCTTTTTGATTTTACCATCTTGCTCTTTTCTTTTCCTTTTTTTAGCTACACCAACCTCGCGAATTCAAACTTCTTCTCTCATGGGACTATGAAGCACATACCTATCTGTGTGACATATGACAACCAAACCAAAAGAGAGGAAAACAAAAAGTGGGAAAGATGGAGAATGTTATGTATGGATTAGGATACATAGACACTACCTCTATCAAATCCCCCTAGTAGTAAAAATCTACCTAAGAGTGATAACACTTATCTAAGAAATGATGATGACCACCAAGGTGAAACAAAGAAAAAGGATCAAATCTAGAGCATCATGATCCATTATCCAACTCAACACATGACCACTACTTTTATTTCAAATACATAATGCATTAAAACTTAATATGAAGCAATGAAACAAGGTACCTCATGTAATTTCTAGCACCATAATCATTATATGGGACCGAGATAATAATAATGTGGGAAACTTCATCGATCAATTATATGTGGAGAACGATGGATCTCATTTGCGGGACTACATTCCATGGTATGGATCATAGGAGAAACAATCTCCTCTAGTTACCTCTAGATGTGAGGGGGTAATAGGTACCTCCCAAGGTACCCCATATTATTCTGCCTAGGTACATTACATTCCATCCCCATCGACATGTTTCATCCTTGAAACATGGGAAGAATCCATATAATATAACCTACTAAAAAATTTAGTCAATTGGTACCATGCATGAGCAACTAGATATCCTAGTGAAATGTGGACATGGGGTCCAACTATCACCTTTCCTCGATCTTCATTCTAGTTTCTTCTTGAGATCCATGTCTTCACTGTGCTACTCTAATATCTCCATGCATTTATTTTATTCTTCTATGTGCCTCCATGCTAGTTGTCTCTCTAGTTTTGTGTTGACCTATAGTAAGTGTACTGACACTCATGCCCATGCCTTGATGAGTGTTGTTCTTCTAAGTGGTGTGGGTGGTTATATAAAACAACCTTAGTTTTCGATTATTCTTTCTTTGACGCTACATCATGTAATTTCTTAGCTTTTCTTCCTATTTACATCGTTCATGAGAATTTTCTTCAAGTTCTTCTATAGGCTCTTCTTTGGATTCAACCACAGACTCTTCATTTGATGTGTCATCGGGTATTTCAATTTGTTTCCTTGCAAGGACTACTACATCTACATCCTTGTGCCCTTCTTGTTTAATAAAAGAAATATCCTGCATTATAATTTCATTTTTGTACAAATGTTTCAAAAAGGTTTTTTGCACATTAATACTAACTCTACCAACTAATTCCATCCAAGACTATCCCAAAACAATATCCACATAACCCAAATCTATAGTATGGAAATCTAAATGCAACATAATTTTTTCCATAATAATCTTCAAATCTTTAAAAAATTGAACATTTTCACTCTGAACCTATGTGCTTTGAATATTCTTTATGGGTATTTCCAATATTTTAACCATATTAACATAGACAAGATTATGCTTGTAACTAGGGTTAATAGAAACAATGACCTTCTCTTGTTCAATACATCCATGAAATTGTAATATTAAGTTGTCACATAAAAAAATTCCTAGTTCTCTTCTTATCCTTCTTCACAACATGAAACAAGTTGTTTAAAAACATTTTTTCATATTTGTTATCTAAAAGTTCTTTGATCTTTTCATAGTTAAGAAAATTCCACCAAATTGTTGCATCGCCTCTACAATTAAGATAAGGACAATTTTTCCAAAATAATGTCATTGATTTTATCAATTTTATGTATTCTTCAATACTAAAACCATCATCTTCTCCTGTAAAATAAATCTTCATTGCTATAACCCAAAAATAGAACTAGGGTTTGAAAGAAAATCACTTACTTTTCAATGGTGCTCCTTTATGTAATTAGAGTTTAAGGCCAAAAATGTAAAATGATCACAACTTCTACTATACTTCTCAAATTTGATATTAGGACTCCAATTATGTATTTTGATGACTTATCTTGATCTATTGGCACTGGTTTGACTTAAATATGTGCACTCTATAAAAAAATATCCAATCTACGAAACATGCATCCATCACTGGAAGAAAACCCTTAAAAAGTCTAATCTTAAATCAACAATATCTCCACTTCTTAAACTTTGTTTCAAACGATTATTTTTGGAAATTAGATTTTTTTTCAGATGAACTCATATATATGGCTAGTTTATTCAAATTCTACATAAAGAGTTTCATAAAAAAATTCTCTCACTTTGTGTCCAAGAAAGAGCTATAATACCATTTGTAGTAAACCTTGATAATTATAAGAGAGAATCAACCATAAAACTTTAGAGATAAACCCTTAAACTCCAAAGATACAAAATTATTCACCATGAACAACACAATAGTATAGAGAGAACCCTTAAAGTAGGGTAACATCATCAAATACTCCTTATGGAAGGAATCATTCCACTAACCATGTTTGCTACAAGACAATACAATACAATACAACATATTTCCAATACAATGATACTCATATGCATTTATACTCTCTCATGAGTATTTCTAAGAATCTATCTCAAGCACCCCATATTATTATACTATTTACTTTTAATTACATAGTAGACCTATTCCATTACTATAACCACATTACATTCCTTATTCCGTTGGAAACCTATTTAAATACGCATATTATAATCCTAAACACATCACATATTCCAATCACATTTAGAACTTCTAAATAATAATGATAAAATATGAGTAATTAAATCGAGATTCTCCCATGAAAAACAACAATGGCATCGAGTTCTTAAAAAATTAACAAAGTCTTTCTTTAATTAAAGTTATCAATGACATGAACCATGCTAGAAAGTTGCCATAGCTAGAAAGTGATTCTTAGATATGATGCCACTTACCATAAAGTAAAAGAGACAAATATGTGACCATGCCTGATATTTGTCGAGCATGCCCTATTACCTTTTTCTAACTAACAAAATATAAAAAATTAGTGAAATTTGAACGATTTAAAACAAAGCCCTAACTTAAATTATGTTGATAAAAAAATCTCAAAGCTCGGTACAAAGCAAACATGTTTTTGAAAAATTAACCCAAAAATTCAATGTATGATACAGTATAAAACACTACAAAACCAGAAGGATATTTTTGGATCATGCATTTCTGTGATATTTGTTTGAAAGTCTTCAGGTCGACTGAATGTAAATTGCCGGATTCAACAACTCGGGTATTGATATTGGTCACCGAGCGCCATTGTCGCGTAGCACACGTTGTAATTGGTATAGAACAAGAAACGTAAACACCACAAGCTCCTTCTCCTGCGGCCGTTTGCACGTCTGGTCCCGCATTGAGGGCCCTGAAGAAAAGAAAAGTAAACATCACGGCCTCTTCTCCGGCCGTCTGGTATACTACTGAGGGCCGTTAAAACAGTTGATCGTGACTGGCTCTTATCTGCATTTCCATGCCTTCTGCTTCTCTCCCTTGGGAAAAACAAATGCGTAACGATACATTTTATCAATATAATTTAAAAACAATACTCCCGAATTTCGAGCGAAGATAGCAAGTAGCACATGGCTTTAATTGTCAACGCATCTATATATATATATATATATATATGTGTGGGGTACCAAAATCATAAGCGGAAATGGCCAGGCGCACCCGTTGTCGGATTCGACAGATCGCGTTCATTATTGCAAAATGGCCCCATGTGCAGATGGCCCCATCGATGCGGCCACCGTTAGCTTGAACGTGCGTTACATGTGCAAGCTATTATCTATTCGAGAGAAGTTTAGTTTATGTTTACATATTCTATTAGTTACGGCCCCATAGAATTCGACATTTTTGGAAGCAATCATAAGTCTCGTCCACCTCCATTCTATATATTTGACATCTCTTCGTTCTACAATCAAGTATCAAATCAGATATCGATTCTGATTTTTAGTTCTAACGTTAGATATCAAATTCAGGTGAGCAGTCAAATGGCGCTTCTACAACTGGCGACAGCGTTTTGTTTCTGCTGGATAGCTGGTGCAGCTTATGCATTGGATAGCAGCTGGCAATCCGCGCATGCAACGTTTTACGGTGGCAGCGATGCCTCGGGCACAATGCGTAAGTCTACAGGGCAACAAAACCATTGAAAGTCTAGGG
>JZKD02S1677138.1:894002-926467 GCA_000966675.3 Picea glauca | reverse complement strand
GAGACATTTTCATTTTGAATCATCTTGTACTTGAGCATTTAAGTGGGGTAAAAGGAGGTTTCCCCCTCGAAGAGGCTTATTATCTGAAATTATATATTTTTCAAGGCGTTGAGTAATTTTCCTGAGGTTTTTCTACGCTATATTGATGTTTGGTTCTTAACATCATTACTACAACTAAATTCTTTAAGTGTTCTCCTTCTGTTTTGTTGAAAATTAATATATCGTCAAGATATACAATGACTAATTTCTCAATGAAATACTTCAGGACTTCGTTCATCAACCTCATGAAAGTACTAGGTGCATTCGTTAATCCAAATGTCATGAAAAGCCATTCATACAGTCCCTCATTTGTCTTGAATGTTGTCTTCGATTCATCACCTTCTCTCATTTGAATTTGATGATACCCACTTTTCAAATCAATCTTTGAAAAAAACTTTGCTCCACTCAAGCAATCTATCAAGTCGTCCATCCTTGTTAATGGAAATCTGTATCTCATGGTAATATTATTCATTTCCCTTGAGTCTGTACACATTCTCTAGCCTCCATATTTATTTAGGCTGAGCACTGTCAGAACAACGCATGGACTCAAGCTTTCTCGAATCAATCCTTTGTCCATTAAGTGTTGGACTTGTCTCTTAACTTCTTCATTTTCCTACGACGTCAACCGATATGCTTCTTTGCTCGACAAACTAGCTCCAGGTATAATATTGATGTGATGACTTATACTCCTGATAGGTGGCAATAAACAAGGTAGTTTGTCCACTACTATATCAACAAACTCTCCCAACATCTCCTAGATTTATTCTGGTAAATCATCTATCCTTGTACTGGTCAAAATAGTTCTAGGCTTCCTAACTACAATAAATTGTGTGTCTTACTTCTTCTTAACCTCATCAAGAAGTTCCTTCCCACTCATGAGAAGTACAATGTTGCTCATCTATGTTTTCACCTCTTTATCCTTAATCAGTAGCAACATGTGAGTCCTACCATTTTTCTCCAGGGTGTATGTGTTTTTTATTCCATCATGAACTACGTTTTTGTCATATTTCCATGGTCTACCCAACAATAGATGACAAACATCCATGGGAATGACATCACATAATATTTCATCTTTATATCCTCTTATTTTAAATTCAACTAAACACTGTTTTGTGACATTTACCTAATGTCCTTTTTGTAGCCACGAAACTCTGTATGGGCTTGGATGTACAATAGTCTCCAGCTCCAACTTTTCTACCATCTCTGTGGATACAAGATTTTCTATGCTACCGCTATCCACTATGACCTTGCATACCCCGTCTTTAGTTTTGCAAGCAGTCTGAAACAAATTGTTTCTTTGGGCTGGGTTCTCTGCCTCCTTCTTCGGCTTCAAGAGAACTTTCCTCATCACCAAGGATATTCCACCCTCAATGTATTCTGCCTCAACACTCCATCCTTGAGCTTCGACAATGTGAGTTTCACCACCATATTTCTTCTTATCTGGACACTCATAGGATTTATGTTCGATTTTTCCACAGAAAAAGCATTTCACTTCACCTCCTCTGCCTCTTCCTTGTCCTCTGGCTCGAGGAAAAGTATTTCTATTAGCATATTGCCTTCCTTGTGAGCTTCCTCTCCACTCAGGTTGAGTTTGAGGTTTCTTCCCCTCTTCTTTAGGTTTCTGAGTCCTGTCTTGGGTAATTGTTTTTCCTCTGGCTTGACTTCTGCCTCGACATCTTTGACCTTGCTTCCATCTCAACTTCTCTTCATCTTTTAGAGTTATCTGGTAAGCATCTTCCACATTTTGGATGGTCATCATGCTCATATCATCTTAGATGTCATATCGCAAACCATTCATGTACCTAGAAACTTTTTCATCATCGCTTTGTTGATGACCTGCTCTGATGTTTATACTATAGAATTCTTCAGTTTGTTCCTTCACTGACATCAACTTCTGTCTCAAATTTTGCATCCTTCGAAACAGAGTGATTTGATAATCCTTGGGTATAAATTTGGCTTTCATCTTTGCAACCATTCTATCGAAGATTTTGATTTTCTTCTAGCCCTTGCAGCATCTGTCAGCTTGCAGTTCATCCCACCACAATGTTGCATGCCCTTTAAGTCTAGTAACGAAATGTTTGACTTTATTATCTTCCTCAACATCCTCATAGTTGAAGTACTTGTCTAGATCTCTAATCCAGTCTAGAATCTCTTCAACATCCAAGTTTTCCTCATACATGGTAATGTCCATTTTTGCTTTGGCACTTATCCTTTAAACAACCCTGAATAAGCATTCGTCTGCAGCATCTTTGACTACTACTTATTCATTTCCATCTTCATTTTCACTTTCATCCTCACTGATATCCCCAACATCGACTGTGCGCCTCTGTCCTATCTTCATAGCATCAAGTCTGGAACGTAGCTCACGCATTTCTCTTTCCACTACTGGATCAGGCATTGGCCTATCCCTTCTTCTCGGTGACATGGCTAAATTTTTTTCTCTTTTCTCTCTGCTATAGAAAGAAAACAATTTGTTCTGAGCTCTGATACCACACTGGTGTGTATTAGACTACTCATTTTCCTCTAGCTCCCTTTGCCTAAAATATACAGACACAATCAGGCTCTGATACCACACTGACGCAGACCCCCTGCCCTTGGGCTGAGATCTGCATAGGATCTTCACTAAAACCACTCCAAGGGTTAATCAAACCCTTTGTTTGAGTCACCAAGGACTTCAGTTTTCGGGAGTTGGAGAGTCCTGATATACCCCCACAGCTCTTGACAATTGTTAAATGTGAATTGTCAACGAGGGTTGACCACTCCAACACACACATAGGGGTTTTGATACCATCTTCATGGTGGTCGACAGATTTTCAAAAATGGAACATTTCATTCCATGTCAGAAAACCAGTGATGCAACACACATTGCAAATTTGTTTTTCAAAGAAGTTGTTCGACTTCATTGTTTACCCAAGAGTATTGTGTTAGATTGAGATACCAAATTTGTTGGTCATTTCTGGAGGACACTATGGAAAAAGTTGGGGATGAGTTTATATTTTAGGTTAGCATATCACCCTCAGACAGATGGATAGACTGAGGTAGTAAATCGAAGCTTGGGAGACTTATTGAGGAGTTTAGTAGTTGAACATCATAGTCAATGGGATCAGATTCTATCAGAAGCGAAATTTGCATATAATGAATCACCTAAGCAGAGCACGGGTGACAGGACATAGCTCATTCCAGATAATGTATGGAATGCAACCGAGAGGAGTATCTGAGTTGAGGGACTTAGAGAAGAATGAGTTCAGAAGTGCTGGAGCAGAAGATTTTGCAGCAGAGATGCAGGAGCTCCACAGTAAGATCAAAGAGTAGTTGCAAAATTCTAACTAGGAATACAAGTGTAGAGCATATCACCACAAAATAGAGCTTTAGTTCGAAGTGGGAGATTTGTTCTTACCGCACTTGAGGAAAGAAATATTCCCATATGAAAAATATAGGGTCATGTAAAATCATGAGAAAATTTGAGGCAAATTCTTATGAGATAGAATTGCTAGACGATGTGGGCATTTTACCCATATTCAACGTAGCAGATCTGTACCCTTACAGAGAAGATGAAGCAAGAGGAGCAAAGACTCAGAAGGAAGTCCATTGGGTCAAACAACTGCCTGTAGCTGAAAAGACGCAGATGGAAAAGATCATTGATCAGAGAGTTAGCAAGAAGACCCGAAGGAAGACATATTTTGAATACTTGGTAAAGTGGAAGGGACACCTGATTGAATATGTCAGTTGGGAAAGTGAGGTGGAGATCCAGAAACATGGACATATAGTGCAAGAGCTCATGATTTTTTTAGCCATAGGAGTATGATGCAGGAGCATCACTAGCAAGGGAAGCGTGAGTGGAAGACAACTGGAAATGCACCAACACATATTTTGAAGATGTTTTGAATTTGAAAAGATGAAGCATTAATGTAATATCTAGAAAATATATTTTTCTTTTATGGTTTCAAAATTGTAACGCAGATCTTGAGTGGTTGCACTCATTTGTCGATTGTAGTCATTTATTGTAATAAATGTAAAGTAGTTGTAGGCTTTAATTCGATTAGATAGCTTAGAGTTGTAGGAGGGAAAACCCTATAAAGATCCCCAGTATGTATTGTATTGTATTATTATTCTCATTGGAAAAAAGAGTAGAAGCTTACAACTGTAAGGCATGAGAGAGCAGAGAAGAACAGAGATTGTAGGAGATTGTATGAGCAGACAGTTGTTTCTATAGAACCCATGTACAGATGAAATTGGATTAATATAAGGAATTTTTGATCCAACTTCATGGTGTTTATGAATCCTGTTTACATATATTAAATGGTATGTTTACAATTAAATTTAGTCTCTGTTATGCATTTTTTTCAATGCTATGTGTATGCATGATTTCATGTTGAATGTATGAAATCTGTGAGAGGAAGGAGTATGAGTTTCAATTGTTTCTCTTCCTAAGAATTCTTGGAAGGAGTGCAATGAAAGTCTGCAATGAGTGCATTGACAAGACTCTAAGTTTTACCTTGGATAAGCTCAGGAGAGATACGGTTGTTTCTCATACCAATAGAAGTGCAAGGATAGCACAGAGTCGTGCAAGGTGTGTGCAGGTAGGTTGAGGTCTTATACTTTTCCAACCAAGTGAATGGTTGAAGAGATTTTGTCGCAAGGGGTGCCCAGAACTAAGAAGTTCAGATAATCAAATATTATCGAAAGTTCGCAAGGAGTGAAAACATAATCCCTTAGAATCCTTGATATTGCAGCAAGAACCAAGCTCAAGAGGTATAGAGACTTCGAAGAGATTGAAGGGAAGATGAGGGTTGAAGTCACCTCACAGAAATCAAGCTCAGAAGGAGACACCAAGTTATTTGACCAGGAGCATCAAGAACTTGAACGGACGGTTCAAATTCTTAGAGGGAGAACTACCAATTCATCGTAGACCGTTGGATCCAGTGGATCAACAAAGAAGTTAAGGATGAGTGTCTTTCAACACTCACAATCTCAGGAGGAATAATCACCATTAGATTTGGATCAACAGGAGCCATTGATATTGTGGTTTTGAATTTCGACATTTCGGGAATCGAAGTGTGGAGAAGGTCGTGAATTGGAGGTCTCGAGTTACGAAATCCTGATATGTGAAATCCAAACATAACCTAGACCGTCATATTTTAGAAATCTCAGAGTCGTCAATCTGAGGATAAGAAGTTGTGAGTTTGGAATTCTGGAGACAGGACAGGAGTCGCATCACGAATTCATAAGCCGCAAAATATCAACGTGCTTAGAAGTGGACCCCATGGTTAGATTGGAGGTCACATGGTTGAGGCGTAAGGAAGGAGTTAAGGATCCGTAATCCCATTTTGGGGTTTCAGGAGTCGAAGAAGTCAGAGGGACTCACAATAGGAATCGCGAAGTTACGAAACCCAAAACACCTTTTCGGGTGAAGGTCACGATCACATCGGTTGGTCACGTGGAGTGGAGGTTCATGCCTAGCACATGTTCGCACAGGCGTAACTTCTAACAAGGACCTGTGGTTATATGTGCGAAGGTTCCGGTGGTAACTAAGAATCCATTTTGGCTCAAGGGAACAAAAATATCCAAAGACCGGGAGGTCATGCATAACTTGTTGAGGTAGGGGTGTTGCATCATTGTGGGTCCCGCTATTATGGGCTTCAGGGGCGCATGCCCTAAAAATAAATAGGGGGGTTTATTCCCCAACGTTTTGGGTGGTCTTTTTTCTTTGGCGGGGGATTTTTTTCTCATTTGGTGGTTTAGTGGTGCATGTTATTTCAGCCCATGGTTTTATAATTTCGATTAAGGAATTAGGGTTTTAATATAATATAGGACAATGGATTGGGATCCTTTTGGATGTCACAATATCATATATATTGTATTTTAAACAATGAAGGTTGATGATGATTATAATTAGAGGTGTGGCTCTAAAACAGGTTGTTGGTTTTCCTAAATGGCTTTCTAGGTTAAATCTTTGTGTATATGTGTGATTGCAATTGTTTTATTTTGTGTTAAGAATATGTGTGTGTGTTGCATCAATGTAAAAGGTTTTAAACTTACATCTGGTATCAAAGAAGTTATTGTCTTCAAGGGGATACCTTTTTGGATAGTGTTTTAGATCGGGTCTATGATAAACCTTATCAAATTGGGAGCTCTATGGTATAAATTATTATGGTGAAAAGAAAGGGAGAGTAGTTAAAAAATAGAGATAAAAAAATTTAATGGGAAAAGTTTTGATCCATGGAAAATCAAGATCAAAGATATTGGTAGAAAAATATCAATGGGTTTTTGTAGATCCACGTACTGCACCTATGGAAATTTCAACAAATACTGGAAAAAGTTGGATTGGAATTCAAAGATGGTTTAAAGAGAAATGGTGTTGCTAAGGGGAGTTCAGATTGGAACTTTGTATAATATGTTGGGAAGAAATATTAATGACGGGTGAAATAGTTCCATTGTTTCCAATATTGTATATGAAGAAGGAAAAAATCCTCCAGTGTTTGGACAAAATACTATGTCGTTGCATCAAAGACTAGGGAATATTAGAGAGAATGGAATTTGAGTACTACATGGTAAATATATGGTTGAATATTTGTCGAATTTCTCTATGGATATTTATTTCCATGAACATTTATTGTATGGAAAGAATAGTTAGGAAAGGTTCTCCTATGGCGTTATGAGGGTAGGGGTAATTTTACAGTTGGTGCACAGTGATGTGTTTTCACATGTGATGATTCCATCACTATATAAATATGTGTAGTATGTCTCATTTGTAGATAAATTATCGAGGAATACATGTATTTATTTCCTTAAGAAGAAATTTTAATTATTTCACAAATTTTAAGAGTTTAAGGCTCTTGTGGAAAATAAAAAAGAAAAAAAAATTAAGGTGTTGAGGATGGATAATGGTGGGGAATTATATGAGAATGAATTCGAGGAATTATGTAAGAAATGTCACATAGAAATGCAGAAGAATACTCCATACACACCTTAGCATAATATATTTACAGAAATGATGAACATGATATCAATGGAAAGAGCATGCTATGTGGTGTCAGTTTGCGATAGTAATTTTGGGCAGAGGTAGTCGAAACTGCATGTTACTTGATAAATCGATGACCCTCATCATTGTTGGATGAAATGACTCTGTACAAGGTATTGAATGGTAAGAAACCATTCAATACAGTTGATAGGGAATATAGTGATGTCATGATGATGTCAGCATGTTGATGTGGCGGCATGAGAGGTTTCCATGTGTGACTCAGTTTTGGTGTTTTTCGACACCTAGTTGGACCAGTAAAATTTTTCCATGTGGCAGCTGTACGATGATGTGGAAGAAAAGTGGAAGGTGATTAAATGATGAGTTGGTAGCTGATACAAGCAGGGTCACTGTACAACAGGTTGATTAACCAAATATTTCCACGTGGCATTATTTGATTGACTAATATTGGCTAAGGGGCATCAAAATGGTTGGATTCGAAGGGAATCAAGCCCCCGATATGCATGGGAATATTCCAATGACCTAAATATATGCTCCGACCATTGTTCCAACCAAACTATTTATTAAAACAAACGAGAATATTTATATTAAATTTAAATAACTATCCAGGAAATATAGTGGAGTGAGCAAGGTTCGACCCCTGACCTACAGTATATTAAACTAGTGCATAGACATTGTACGGGCATGTAATTGCATGTATAAGTATGACATAAATTTTGAGGAGGGAATTTTGACAAGTAAAAGAGTTGTACCATTTTTTCGAAGTGCATGCCAAGGAGGGTCTTTGGGCACTATGTCCAAATATGGGCAAGTTTATACTCATTTTTCTCAGTTTTCCAAGAGGAGTATGATGGTGATGTCGATTTTGTGCTAAAGTACTATGTATGGAAATTTAAGTACATTTTTGTCTTATATGAGAGCCATAGTCGCGTTTAATGTGTAAGAGGGGGTATTTCAACACCTATTCAGAACAAAGTTGAGTTTATACTCATTTTTCTCATAATTTCAAAAGGAATTTAGTGGTGACCTTTGTTTATGGGATTGAGCAACATAATTGAAGGGTATCCTCAAATTGTTAGATGTCAATGTGTCTTTAAAGACTAATTAACATATAAGTATTTTCATATCAATTTGGTACCAGAGCTCTAATCAAGTTGGTATCAAAGATGGTTTGACAAGTGCTTGCAACTGAATGCTTGCGTGGCCAAAACTCAAGCTAGGTGAAGGCACACTTAAAGAATCCCTGTTTCATAGCACAAATCTCTTTGTTGCAAAGGGTCACCATGATAAAAGTTGTAATCAAATAAGGATTCAAAAATACGTAAATCGATAGATTCCAAAGGAGAACTCTAAATTGAGAATGCAACTACAATATTTCGAGGATGAGAAGAAATAGATTCAACTCCGGTTGGTATGCCATGATGAATTTCTCAGAGGAATTATTCAAGAATTTGAAATTGAGTTGCAGGATAAATACAAGATGTTGACATAATTCCATAAAGTTGAGCAAGTGGAGAAGGAAAAGGATACAATGCAAAAGAAGCCATCTTCTACAAAATTTTACAAATGGTAACCGATGTATGCCATGAAAATGATCCATCATGTTATTTTTCTTCCCATCAAGACGAAAATGCTTCTTTGAATGAATTTAAGGGACATCCTTATGGTATTGTATTTAAGCTACTAACAAAGATGCGATTTGATGGAAAGGGTCTTGGCATCAATGGAAAAATAATGAATAATCCCATACAAGTAGATGGAAGACCTCATTATGATGGATTGGGATATGACAAAGAAGGAGATGGAGAATGTTCAAATACAACTGAAGTAAGGGAAGCTTCAAATGAAGAGATTCATATACTTCATAAGTTGTTAGTTCTACCAAAAAAAACTTCTAGCCATGGGAAATATATCAAATGTGAAGCATCTCCAAGAAGAGGTGAGCATTCCAAGGAAGGCATAAATACATTTCCAATTCTGAGACTAGCATAACGGGCAGTCCTAAAAGGTTTGATAACCATCCCAATGTTTTCCTTAATCATTGAAAGAATGGTCCAGTAACACGAAACTTATGGTCTATGTGTCCATGTGTTTTTCGTGGATTTAATAACCATTGTATGGAGAAATGTTGAAAGAGAAAATCCTTGCAAGAGAAGTCATCCAAGAAGTATGTAAGAAGAAAATGTCATTTCCGAAAGAAGAATAGGGAGAATGACACAAAAATATTGCGGTTGTAGGACATGAACAAGAAATTTTGCAATCTTTGTGGTAAGAGTGGTCATTGGATTGAAAAGTGTTGGACACTTCATCCACAACTTTTTCCAAAACAGAACTAGAAAGATGTGAAAGAACTTACAAGGAGAAAGTAGCAGCCTCAGCTGAAATTGATAATATTGCTGAGAAATTCGAGAAGGAATTATTTTTAATGGATTGTCTTAGTAATATAGTGTATGAAGACATTGAAGTATGGTTTGTGGGCAATGGCTCATCTCACCACATGACAAGAATGAGGTAAATATTCCTTACCTTCTCATAAATAGACTCAAAATTCTATGCATGATCTCAGACTAATACGAGACATGAAGTAAGAGGACTTGGATATGTGAGATTCCAGCTCGAGTCAGGAAGATTTTTGGGAATAGAATAGATGTTGTTTGTTCCATAATTGAAAGTGAATTTTCTCTTTGTATCAGCTTTCGAATATGAGGGATATGGAGTTGCATTCAAGGATGGAAAATTACTCGTATATTGAGAGAAAACTACTCAGGACACAATAGTGATGCTTGGTGTCAGAAATGAGAGATTATATAGGTTACTTGGATGACCTATAATTGGGTATAGTGGTTTCTTAGATTCAATGTCAGAGACAGAGTCAAAGGTAGAGTCAGAGGCAGTTTCAGAGATAGGTAGTTGTAAGACTTCTTAAAGTACCGTCAGAAGAAGGATTCCATAAAGAATCCTCCCTATCCTTCCCAAGATAGGTATCTGGGAAGATTCCATTTTGGAAGCAGCCTAAGATGTAACATTGATGTTAGTAATTGTAAATAGAAAAGTTAGCATGCATATGTAATCGTTCTAAGTTTTGTTTCCAATGTTGTAATAGAGGGCTTTCATAGCCACTCTTGGATAATTTCGAGAGTGAGAGGGGTTTTCTAGGGATTTCTAATCCTTGTTTGGCAGCGTTGAAGACTACTATAATGTTGTCTTATTATCAATTGATGAATTGCATGTGGGTCGAATTTCTTAAGTAATGTCATTCTTTTCCTAAAGTACAAAGGTCGTGTAGATCTCGGTGGACGACGGTTCATTAAATAAACAAAAACTTCCTAGCGGTGGTACATAAATAGTATTCTTTGTATGAAGTAAGGAGGTAGAATACTTATTAAACAAATGAAATAAGTACAATGTATGCTTTATGCTAAGTAGATATCAAATATGTTATTTAAATTCCATGTTCATGTAAGATGTATGCCTTGTAAAGAAGCAAGGCAAGGAATACAGATGTTCGTAGAAACATGTTTGGGTTTTGATTTCAGGGAAGCGAGTCAAGGAAATGAAAAATAAGTTCAGTGAAAGGCTCCAATCGATACATCAAGAAGTAAACAAATAGTGAATCCAAGATGACTCATGGAATTACCAACACCAGAATGATCAAGTCCAAGATGGAGATCAAATCTGTATCTAAAATGAAGATCCAAGATGAAGTTCCAAGATGGAGATCTAATATGGAAGTTCAATATGGAGATTCAATATGGATGATCAAAATCAAGATTCAAGATGGAGTTCCAAGATGAAGACCCAAGATGAAGTTCCAAGATGGGGATCCAAGATGGAAGTTCAAGATGGAGATTCAAGAGGGAGTTCTGAGACATAGATCAGATCCAAGATGGATTTCTAAGATATAGATCCAAGATGGAGTTCCAACAAGGATATCTAAGATGGAAGTTCAATATGGAGATTCAAGATGGATTTCCAAGACAGGGATTAGATCCAAGATGGAGATTAAATATGGGATTCCAAGATGGATATCCAAGATAGTGATAATACGATGGAAGTCCAAGATGGAGATTGCAGATGGAGATCGGTTTCAGGATGAAGATCAAATGAAGTGCATTTCAGTAAAGTGGGAGAGTGAGGAAGCTTTATCATTAGTAAGTTTCTTAAAAATACATACTTTTGGAGGTCCAAAAGTTCTTCAGTGGGGAGGTTTGATCCAAGAGGATCTAGAACACTCAAAAAATAATATTCTCAAATGCTAATGAAAATGATTTCAATGTGTAGAGTTTGACGAGAGATTTCCAATAACACATAAATCACCTCAAACAAACATCGTATCAAGAATATAGTGGAGTGGGTAGGGTTCGCCCCCCGACCTCCATTATAATAAACCAACACATATCCATTGTACAAGCATGAAATTACATGCGGAAGTCTTGCACAAATCCTGAGGCGAGAATTTGGACAGGTACAGTAATTGCACCATTGTCTCGAAGTGTGTGCCAAGGAGGGTCTTTGGGAACTATGTCCAAATATGGACAAGTTTATACTCATTTTTCTTAGTTTTCCCCGCGGAGTATGATGGCGATGTCGGTTCTTTGCTAAAGTATAGTGTATAGAAATTTATGTACACTTTTTCCTTGTATGAGAGTCGTAGTCTCGTTTAATGTGCAAAAGAGGGTCTTTGGGCACATGTTTAGAACATTGTCGAGTTTACACTCATTTTTTTCATAATTTTGAGAGGAATTCAACATTGACCTCTGTTTCTAAGATTGAGTAGAAAAATTAAAAGGTATCTTCAAATTGTTAGATGTTGATGTGTATTTAAAGAGTAATTAACATCTAAGAATTTTCAGATTAAAACTTGGTCTGATCGGTTGGTCAGCACTACATTGATAATACCTTCTTTGCAGATTTCACGGATGGGAAAGCCAGGGGCCACCTTATCATCCATCCTATCCATCTTATGAAATATATAACTGCATATGCTGGATAAGTCGTATCTGGCCCTGACACAGAATTGGAATCTGGACAGGATAGACGAGAGAATTAGTATCTTTTACCCAAACCGGTGGCTTACTTTTTCTCAGTAATGGGGAATAGGACCAGAACATGCCACTGAAAAACTCAGGGAAACCACACAATCCACTCTAATGAACACCAAGGAAATATATAAAATATTTAAATATCCAAGGCCAATCCTGAAGCTCACAAGAATGCACAGTACAATTTGGATCTTGTGGTCATGAAGCATGTCCTTGCATATCCAAATTGTACCTCAAAAGCAGAACCATATACAGTGAAACAAAGGCTTTGGAAACCCAACCCGACAAGTAAAGCCACAATAATGCAGAAAGATTTGTTCAAGAAAGAGTGTGCGTTGTCTACTCGTCCTTGAACCCAATAACGCACCCACATTTATGAACTTCCATTGCCTCGGCCCAATAACCCACCCGCATTTATGAATAGTCGTTGCCTAGAGACATCCGCATTTATGAACCAACACCTCGACAATAAGAAATCCATTTTATAGGGAATACGATCATCCAAAAATGTTTTAAAAAAATTAAAAGAAATAAAAAAACTCTATTTGGAATGTCAAACCTTAACAAACCCTCACAAATCTTTAGTCAACTACTAGATTAATAGGAAGTCAACAGCCTATGGATCACTATAGTCCGTCCGACAGGACTAATAAGATTGAATTTATGCAAGAACAAGTGAAGTACACTCACACTAACTTCATTTTAATACCTTCTCTAATTCCACTCCTCCAAACATTAATTATCCATGTAAGTTGGGCTGCCAAATCTTAATATCTGATCAAATATCTCATTTTAATTCATAACGCTAGTCATCGTGCATCAACATTTCGATAGAGGATATATATGCTGTGTTCAGGTTTAAAAATCCAAAATACTAATAATGAGATATAATAATCTATTTTTAAGGTCACAGTCAAGTCAGCACATTAAATTGGTGTATGAGATCCTCTTGTTTGTGGGATAAGGGATTCCCCTCCATCCAACGATTTGATTGGTAAAGTCTACGAAGGTATACATACTCTATCCCCCTCTGGATTTGAACATGAGGAAACACATGTTCTTAACCATTAGGTCCACTGAGGCTGTATTACTCTTTATATTAAGATTAAATTTACACCAAGCACAAAAGTTACGGTGTGGACTTTAACATTCCATATTGTTTTCTCCCTGACAGATAGATTGTGGTCGTTCATCTTCATCCACCGTGGAGACCTCTCGAGACACCCCCGTTAAATAAATGACTATCAGTTAAGTTCTACGTAGTATAAACGTTTGACTTTTTGGTATTTAACAGATTTATTTTTGGATAATTTTATCCAAAATCTAATAAAATATTGTTGGAATTTCATATTTTATTGATTAAATCTATATAATTAAAATACTTTGAGGATTTTTCAAGATATTGAATGCATTTATACATTTAAAAATACAATTTAAACAACAGAAAGTAATGATTTGAACAAAATTTGTTTTAGAAAATTTTTGTAAAAAAATTCAAAAAATTAATGTTTAAATAACTCAATTAAATTTAGTTATAAACTCATTCAAAACCTAGACTAAGTGTTGGTGACCAGTGAAACATCATCTACCTGTTAACCAATTACAGAATAACAGAATAGATAAATTACGTAAAATAAAGATTTAATGCAACTGAATATGTACTTGATAGGTAGCGAATTTAGGTTTTTTTAATTATTTATTTTAATTTTTTTTTTTTTTGAATATCACATCTTGGAACAGATTTTATCAAATGAAGCTCTGGCCAATCACCACAAATTTCAAAAAATAATTTAATTAAAAAAATCAGTTATATAAAAAAAATTACAAAAACTTTGGGAATTGTTTTTAATTACAATGGGGTCAAATCTTGTTTTAATTCTAACCGATCTTAATAGTCCGTCCAATGGCAGGGACTAATAATACAATTTTGTTTGTTTTTTTAAAATAGTTATATCAAATCAAAATATGAACACTTCACTTAGTTTTAAATATCAAATACAAATGGTTTTAAAGATTTAAGGAAGTCACTGTTTTCAGATTTAAGAAAGTGTTTGTAAATGTATGAGTTTCCATTTTATTTTAAAATTGGATTTACATTTAAGAAAATTATAAGTAAACTAGCACATCAACATAATTGTAGTTGATGAACTTTTATAAACTTTTTTCATTTATAAATCTTAATTAGAGTTTATGTTAGAATTAGGGCTTGTAAATTAAATGTCTATTGGAATTGATCAATCATAGTTATGTGATTGTATTATAACTTTACTAGTTAACCATTATTGGAATTGATCAACCATAATTATGTGTTTGTGTTGTGACTATGCTAGTTAACCATTGTAGGATTATAGACCAAATCTTATCTCCTGTACTTACACTTTCATGTTGAGTAAAGACATTGTTAACCTCAATCTTATATCAATATTTGGCTTCCTAAGCTATAATATTAAAAACCATTAATATATTAAAAAAAAATATTAAATAATTAAATAAATAAGGCAATAAAGTATTTAATATTTTAAAACATTTTTACTGCCACTTTTAATAATGTTTACTTTATTACTTTCCTATCTTTCATCAAATCTATTGAATTGCATATTCTGTTAAAAGTAAATTCAACAATTTATTGAATTTGCATATTGAATTTGTATATTTTGATAAAAGTGAATTTAACAATTTATTGAATTTGCATATTTTTGATAAAAGTGAATTTAACAATTTATTGAATTTGCATATTTTGATAAAAGTACATTCAAGTGTTTATTTACAATCTTATATTAAGTTTGTGTTATTTTATTTGAATACAGCAATGTAAGATATTTATATTTCCAAAGCTTAAGGTTTAAGTTTGCCATCTACCCAGTAACAAGATGTAAGTACATCCCTTAAGTCAAGATCAAAACATTCTTTGAAAAAATCTATCCAGTAACAGAATGTACGTACATCCCTTAAAAATCCATCCAGTAACAGAATGTACGTACATCCCTTAAGCCAAGATAAAAACATTCTTTGAAAAAATCCATGACAAAATCATGAGTAAACTGTAATTTAAGAAGCATGACGGGATGAAAGAAAGTATAGAAAGTGGAATACTAAAAAAAAACCCTCTCATTCCCAAGACAGGATCAGAGGAAACCAACACTATGTTGTTTTTTTTGTATGGGAAGGAAAAAGTGAATCCATCCACTTATACAACAAATTTTAGAATAGAGATCTATTTCTTTTTTCTTAGAATAAAGGGTTACCGAAATGGAAAGCAATGACTACACTGTTTTGAATAAAACGTACTGTAAAAATAACGACAACCTTAACCCTAAAGTTAAAACAGTGAAAGAAAACAACTGACAAAACACTGGCAACCCTAACCCTATTCCTAATAGCTGAAAAAACAATGACAACCCTAACCCTATTCCTAATAGCTGAAAAAACAATGACAACCCTAACCCTGATCCTAATGCCAAAACTTATAACAAACCTTAATAGCTGGAAAAACAATGACAACCCTAACCCTACTCCTAACGCCAAAACTTATAACAAACCTTCTTGGATTGGCTCCTCCACTTTCACCTTCGAGCAGGAAGACGTCTAATTCCACTTGTTCGTGGCGGATAGGCTCTGAGAAAACCTTGAATGCTTCATATATAATCTTGTAGTGGAAACTATGAGGAGGCCGCGGCTTAATGGGAACCAGCGCGATTAAAGCCAACTTGGGAATAAAAATGAACATAGACTAAGAAAAATATTTATATATGATAATAGAACAACTCATTTTAAAACCGAACGCTCTGATGGTTTGCCTCCCATGGTTCCGCTCTGATGGTTTGCCTACCTTGGTTCGCGAAGAGGAATATAGGGTGTTCACAATCCCAAATTAAATTTTAAAGCAAAGGAAGGGATTTCTGGTTGCCCCAACTATTTATGCTGGAGAGATCCAAGATCTATATAATTCCATAGGCACAATAGGGGTTTTGGTTGCCCCAAGTATTTATGCGGGAGGGATCAAAGATCTATACAATTCCATAGACATAATACAGGGAAAAACGAAACTCCTAATATGCACTGTTAAAACAACGAGTAATTACTAAGCGGATTAAGGTCAAGTATATTTGATAGTAAAATACCAGATCAAATAAAATGAAACTGCTTGTAAAACCAACAAATAGATAAACAACAACGAGTAATTTACTAAGCGGAAGCGGATTAAGGTCAAGTATATTTGATAATAAAAAACCAAACCAAATAAAATGAAACCGCATGCACAACAAGCAAATAGGAAAACACGAAGGTGAGAGCATGCACATTCAACAAGTAGAAAAATGACATGCACAACTAGCAAGAAGGAGCTACAGTCCCCATGGATCCGCAGGCATGGCTGGTAAGGAAGGTAGAGCAAAGAAGTGGAGTTGAAGGTGTGTTGTAATTGATACAGTCTTGTTAATCATTTGACATGATGCAATTTATTTGCAGTTTGCATTTTTGTCGGTTAATATTCAGATATAGATTGTCTGACTAAATAATGCATGCAAAATGTATGAGTAGTTTTTTAAAATAAATTGTTATAAAGATCAAGGTTAATCATAGTTGAACTCAACCTTTTTGTGCAATTATCTGAATAATAATTACTTCTTCTTTCTAGGATATTGTAATTTAATCATTTAGTGTTAGTATATTGTTATGTTATTCAATTGAATGACTATCTAGTCCATAGATAGGGCTCCATGGATCCTTCATTTGGTATCAGGTTGTTGTTTTAGGGTAATCATGTCAAACTCTAATTTATTGTCCATTCCAGAATTTAATGGAAGTGATTATGATTATTGGTGCATCAAGATGATGACCTTTTTGATAGGGAAAGATCTATGGGAGATTGTAGAAACGGGTTATGCAGAACCAGAAGATTGGACCACTCTTAATGCGAAGATTGGACCACTCTTAATGCGAATGATAGAGTAGCTAAGAAAGAATCTAGAAAGAAGAATGCTCAATCTTTATTTCATATTCAAATTGTTCTTGATAAAAGCTTGTTTTCAAGAATTGCAGGTGCAAAGACAGCAAGGGATGCTTGGAATACTCTACAAGAAGCTTACTAAGGCAGTGATCAAGTCAAAGTTGTCAAGCTACAGACATTGAAAACAAAATTTGAGAGTTTGAAGATGCAAGAAGCTAAAAGTGTAAGTGATTATTGTGTGAGAGTAAAAGATGTAGTCAATAAAATGACTACTCTAACACCAAGGCGGAATTGTGGAAAAAAAGGTTTTGATTAAAAAGGTGTCGAGGTCTCTAACACCAAGGCGGAACCATGTTACCATAATCATTGAAGAAAGAAAAGATTTGTCTACTCTTTAGTTTGATCACCTATTTAGGTCTCTTATGTCTCATGAAGAAATATTGATAGATTCACTTGAGAAAGTGGCAAGAAATATTTTTCTTCAAAATTCCAAATTACAAAGAATGAAGTTGCCCACACTAGCAACAAAAGAAACCAAAGCCAAGCTAGAGGTCAAAATTAGAATTATCTAAGATGAAGAGGTGGTTCAAGAGGAAGAGGCAAAGACATATTTGATAAAAGAAATATCTAGTGTTATTATTGTAAAATTTATGGTCACTTTGAAAGGGATTGTAGATTCAAAGAAGGTAATAATAACAAAGGTGTTAATTATGCTCAAGAAGGTGATGAAGTCTCTCGAAATTTTTTATTTTTATCTTATGAAAAAGCTGAAAATGGCACTAAAGATATTTGGTATTTAGATTTAGGGTGTTCTAACCACATGTCAGGAAATAGGAAGCTATTTTCTACAATGGATGAGAGTTTTCTGCAAAAAAGGTTATGGAAGTCCATACTAAAGAAGGTATGAAAAGTGTTAAAGACATTTATTACACTCCACAATTAAAGAATAATTTATTGAGTGTTGGCAAATTGTGTGAGAAAAACTATAAGGTGGTGTTTGAAAATGAAAAATGTATAATCTATGATAAGAATAAAGGAAATAGGGTGGTTACAGTTGTGCCTATGTCAAAGAATAGGATGTTCCCATTGATGTTTGGAGAACATAACAACCATCTTGACGATATGGTATATGAAGAAAAATGTTGGTTGTAGCATCTCAGGTATGGACATTTGAATTTTCATAGTCTGAAGCTTATAACATCAAAAGAATTAGTTTATGGTTTGCCTAAGGTTCAAGAATAGAAGAATATTTTTGAAGGATGTGCTAAAGGAAAACATGCAAGACAGAAATTTTCAAAAGGAAATGCATGGAGGGCCCATTATCCACTTCAGTTAGTTCACTCAGACATTTGTGGTCCTATGCAGACAAAGAGTTTGGGTAAGTCATCATATTTTATTACTTTTATTGATTATTACTCACTAAAGTGTTGGGTTTATTTTTTGAAGACTAAGGATGGAGTCTTTGATATATTCAAGAGGTTTAAAGCTCTTGTGGAAAATGAAAGAGGTTGCAAAATCAAGTGCTTAAGGATTGATTTCAGAATTATTGTGATATGAATGGCATCAAAAAACAACTCACCATTGCTTACACACCTCAACAAAATGAAGTAGCAGAGAGGAAAAATAGTATAGTGGTGGAAATGGCAATTCTTTTTGGGGTGATGGAGTTGTTACATCTTTATATATTCTCAATAGATGTCCCACAAGTGCACTTGATATGATGACTCCATATGAATCCTGGTATGGAAAAAAGCCTAATGTTAATCATTTCAGAGTCTTTCATTGTGTATCCTATGTCCATGTAGTTGATCAAAATAGACAAAAGTTAGATCCAAAGAGTGAGTCATGCATTTTTGTTCGATATAGTGAACAAAGTAAGGCTTATAGGTTGTATAATCCCCTCACTAATAGAATTGTTGTGTCAAGAGATGTAATTTTTTATGAAGGGGGAGTTTATTGTCATCAAAAATGCCATGATGATATGTCTAAATCTTTTTTGGATAGGGATATTATTTATGGTATTCATAATGAGTATCCCACTAATATTTCAGTTCCAAGTGATACAGATCCACCAAATAGCCCCTCATCTAATTCTTCAGTTCCAAGTGCAAGCCCAATATCAAATTCAAGTTTTGGAAGGAAGGTAAGAAGATTAAGTGACATTTATCAAATGAATAAAATTCCAACACATGAAGAAAATCCAATAGGTGAGACCGAAATTTTTTCTTTACTTTCCAAGGTTGATTTTGAACCATCATGTTTTGAATATGCATGTACTAATGAGGTTTCAGTGCAAGCAATGCAAGAAGAAATAGATTCTATTAATAGGAATGATACTTGGGAGCTTACAAAACTTCCACATGACAAGAAAAAGATTGGTACTAAATGTGTCTACAAGACTAAGTACAATAGTGATGGGAGTGTTGAAAGACACAAGGAAAGACTAGTTGCTAACGACTTCACATAGAGTTATGAAATTGATTATGAAGAAACATTTGCACCATTAGCAAGACAAGAGACTGTTAGAATGATGATTTCATTATCAGCTCAGAAGAAATGGAGCATTCATCACATGGATGTGAATAATTCCTTTTTGAATGGGTACTTAGAAGAAGAAGTGTTTTTGAAACAACCACAAGATTTTGAAGTGCAAGGAAAAGATCATCAAGTATACAAGTTGAAGAAGGCTTTGTATGACCTCAAGCAAACACCAAGAACATGGTATGCTAGGATTGATGGATATTTTCAGGAGAGTGGCTTCAATACAAGTAAAAGTGAACCTACACTTTAATACAAACAAGAAGGTAATGATAGTATTATTGTAAGTCTATATGTTGATGACTTATTATATATTGTTAGTAGTGTTAGAGATTATTTTTGTCATTTGGCGCAGAAGCACTCAGGGCTGTAGATTGCACACGAAATGCTCAAGCGCAGCACGGGAGAATCCCTGTTTTTCCAAGTAGCAGGTCAAGTGAGCGGGCAAAACGTCGTCGGCAACATCCAAGGTCTATTTTGCGAAGCAGATCGACGATCGGTGGGTAATCGCAGTCAGCCGAGTCACGTCAAGTATAGCGCAGAAGTTTTCAAAGAGATGAACGGTTAGAAGTCTCCGTGGAGAACTCGCGAAGTAACGAGGGCCATTGATCATGATCAGTTGATGCGTGGGTCCATTTATTGAAATCGGGGTTCGTGATTTCGGAGGGTAGACCATATCCTTTGGTTGCGCGAGATCGCGAATCGCGAGAATTGTGGAAAGGAAAAGATCCATCGCCTCTCGGGATTTCACGGAGGGAGAGTGCCAAGGTTCGATGCTCCAACTCGCGAGGTCGCAAGTAGAAAGAGGTGCTAGCACTTAATCCTTAGTTGACGGTTATGTGTGGAGGGAACCGATAGTAAAAATAGCTACACAGTATTACTGAGAAAATATCAGCCATCCATTTGAAGCGGACACCTAGCGCGCGATTAAGCTCCCCGCCTTTTCACCCATCGGAGTTTTATATAACAAATAACAGCTCCATCGTATCCCAATACGCGAAGTAGCGAGAGAATTCAGGACCTGGGGCCCACAACAGCGTCGGGTGAAGTTAGGACCGTCAGGTTTGAAGGGTGCTCAATTGAGCCATCTCGACGTTTCGCCCATCGCAACTTCTAAACACAAGAAGCAACTCCATCTTTTCCCGATGCATGAGATGACGAGAGCGTTCAGGACTTGGGGCCCACAACATTGTTGGGAGAATTCAGAACCATCAGATCCAGAGGGCACATGGCGCCAGATTAAAGCCATCTCGGCGTTTCGGTCATCGTGATTTCAAGAAGCAAGGATTAACTCCTTCCGTTCGCAAACGCCGAAAGCACTTTGGGGATAAGCGCGCGGTCACAGCCCATGGTCACTTGTGAAGGAAAAAGTTATTCAGGAAGGGCCGAAGACGCCATGCATGATTCACAGAAGGAATTTCCGCGACCTCCAAGTGCCATTTTATCCGACCTCCGTCCTAGTTTTCACTTGGAGTAAATGAAGGCGAGGAAGGGTTGTTGAAGCCTCCCATCATTCATTAAATGCGAAGAATGTAGGGCCTGGCAAGAAGACTGCTCGAGAGAGTCATGTCTACTCATTTCTTTTCAGAGAAGCCATGCCGAGTTCCCAGCCAGTCGGAGGAGGCCTGCACACGCTAGCTCAACATTTACTGGCCCAGTTACTCTTCCCCTGCAGAGTCCATGCGAAGTTAAGGAGACGTTTGACGAAGGACTTCCACCCAAAGATTGATTGAAGAGACGCTATGCCTTAGAGGGCGAGCGCGACTCTGTTGGGAAAATCCACCCAAGTATATGTACTCAGTTTTGGTATTTTGAAGGTATCGATGGTAGAGCAGAGCTCCCTACTGTAATGTTTTGGCAGCTATCCTAGCTTTCAGTTTATGCATCTGTATATGAGATTTCTTGTTTTATGACAGACAGTTCTTCTTACTCCGTCTAGTTTTCATCTTATGCTAAGAGAGTTCATGAACGACTGACTCGTGCAAATTATTGTAGTTCTGCTATGATAAATGATTTATTGTTGCATTATTGCAGTCTCTGGCTGTGTGTTTGAATGTAAGATGATATTGCATTTGGACATATTCTTCCTCATCCTATTAGAAACCCGATGTTAATAACAGACCTCTTCTTTTCTCTTATATAAGCCTTCCACCTATTCACCCTTTACTACATCTCACTGTCTAAATTTTACGCAAGACCTCACTTTCTCATGCATACCTATCCTAGTTTCAGAGTTGGAACGCTATTGTTTTGAGTTTCCCACCATTCAATCACCCATCTATGAACAACCATGACATAAAACTGATGGGCGTCGGGCTCTGCTCCTGATAGCAAGCCGGGAGTGACTTCCGACGCCAACATTTCTGGCGCCGTTGTCGGGGACGAAGTTGTAGATTTTCCCTGGGCACAACAAGATTGAGCCTCTGATTCTGAAGGTGCATCAGACATCAGAGCCCTTAATTATTTCTATTGTGCACCTGGCGATTCCACTGTGGTGACTCCATTGTTTCCACATCATTGTTTCAGCTGTGACTACTGTTAGCACACCTAAAAGCTGACCCTAAAGAGATTTCTCGAGAAGGTTTCAACAACTTATTTCTCAGTCTGAGAAGCTTCCTGGGGTAACGACAACGTTAATATATGGCCTTTGATGGTGAACAAGGACCAGACACACTTGAAGCTACGCATCTTTCACCCAGCAAATCCATGATTCGAGGATCGATTGGCGACTCCACTGGTTCGATATGGAGAAAATTCTGGCTCAAAGGTTTTCTTTCTGTGACTTCTCTCAGATACTCGGTTTTCCTAATGCACTTCCTGATAGAGACCAATGGGAAGATTTCCTTCCTGAATTTCATGCATCAGATTGGGAAGAACCAGCAGAGCATTTACTGGACTTCCATGAGGCTATCCACCGACACAATATCACACACGAGGATGTCCAGATTAAGCTCTTCAGGTATTCATTGGAGGGAGCTACTCTTGAATAGTGTTGGTCTCTTCCCACCGCAAGCATCTGCTCTTTATCAGACAGGTTTCAATTCATTTTGTAAAGACTACTATCCAACTGTTCACTTGTTTGAAAACTGTTGTGAAGAGTTTTCTTCGCTTCATGAAGCCTTTGTTGGCCCTGAATACCATGTCCATGATAAAGCCTTTACTGTGGAGGAAAGCATTTGCCATGAAAAAATAGAGGTGTTGAATGATATTAATTGTGTTAGCATCTCACATCATATCAGATGCCTCTGTTCTTTTAGATGTTCATAACGATCAACATGCCTCTGGTGGAAGTTGTGAGCTTATAGAGAAAATGTGGTCTGTGGTAGATGACTCACTTGGATATCGGGTTGAAGTAAATGTTCCTAGCAGCTCTGCTCATGATGGCGAAGACCCTCTCCTTTTAAAAAAGGGGTTAGTTGTGAAAGAGGTTTCTTCTCTTTTCCCCCAAGGAGTTTCTCACGATATATTTTTACCTAGGAAGAAGATTATGTATGAGCAACCAGAAGCAACGGGTCCCACTGTCCCTGAAACGAATATTTTTTACGGGATCACCATTCTGGAGGAGGATCATAAAGATAAGGGTCAACCCCTTTTTGATGAATATTATAGTGATGATGAGAAGAAAGCTTATCCTACATTTGGTCACTATAAATATACTGAAGAGACAGTCAGTGAGCAGCCACCACCTATGATCAGCGGGCCTACTTCAGTTATTCACCCGCATGTGGATATCAGAGACATTTGGTTGCATATGAACAAATGTGTAGCAAAAGGGGTTGTATTTCGCCAATTCCTTGGAAATTGCCACTCATTCAATGACCCTGTCATCAAATACATGGAGTGGCATTTCCCCTATGACTTGGAGACACCCTATTTCATCTCAACTCCAGCCTGTAAGGAGGAGTTGATGAATGTAACCATTCTTCTGTCATGGCTACACCATCTGCTGATGATCATTGACAGAAGGAAGGAGCTTCTACCCAGGAAGCTGCTTGGATGGCTATGGTGGACATTTTCTTTCACCTAGCCCATGTAAAATATTTTATTAGCATTAGGACTGTATATAAATAAGCTCCTTTGAGCATGTAGCTTAATTTTGTTGCTTTTATTTTTCGTCTTGTATTTTCAACAGCAGGATATTTTGAGCTTGACTCCATAGCCCAACAGAAAGGCGACTAGAATTGTAGAAGGAGTTCTTAGAGAATCACAGGGATGACTCTATACCCCATAGAGCCAAATGTTAGCGATTATTTTTGTCATTTGGCGCAGAAGCACTCAGGGCTGTAGATTGCACACGAAATGATCAAGCGCAGCACGAGAGAATCCCTGTTTTTCCAAGTAGCAGGTCAAGCCAGCGAGAAAAACGTCATCGGCGGCATCCAAGGTCTATTTTGTGAAGCAGATCGATGGTCGGTGGGTAATTGCAGTCAGTCGAGTCACGCCAAGTATAGCGCAAAAGTTTTCAAAGAGATGAACGGTCAGAAGTCTCCGTGGAGAACTCGCGAAGTAACGAGGGTTGTTGATGCGTGGGTCCATTTCTTGAACTTGGGGTTTGTGAGTTCGGAGGGCGGACCATATCCTTTGGTTGCATGAGATCGCGAATCATGAGAATTGTGGAAAGGAAAAGAGCCATCGCCTCTCGGGATTTCGCGGAGGGAGAGTGCCAAGGTTCGACACTTCAACTCGCGAGGTCGCGAGTAGCGAGAGGCGCTAGCACTTAAGCCTTAGTTGATGGTTACGTGTGGAGGGCATCGACAGTAAAAAGAGCTACATAGTATTGCCAAGAAAATCTCAGCCGTCCATTTGAAGCAGACACTTGGTGCGCGATTAATCTCCCCGCCTTTTTGCCCATCGCAGTTTCAAAGCGCAAATAACAACTCCATCATATCTCGATACGGGAAGTAGTGAGAGCATTCAGGACCTGGGGCCCACAACAATGTCGGGTGAAGTTAGGACCGTCAGATTTGAAGGACACGAGGCACTCAATTGAGCCATCTCGGCGTTTCGCCCATCGCAACTTTGAAACACAAGAAGTAGCTCCATCTTTTCCTGATGCATGAGATGATGAGAGCGTTCAGGACCTAGGGCCCACAACATTGTCGGGAGAATTCGGAACCGTCAGATCCAGAGGGCGCGTGGCGCCAGATTAAAGATGTCTCGGCATTTCTCTCATCGCGATTTCAAGAAGCAAGGATTAACTCCTTCCGTTCGTGAACGTCGAAAGCTCTTTGGGGATAAGCGTGTGGTCACAACCCATGGTCACTTGTGAAGGAAAAAGTTGTTCAGGAAGGGCCGAAGACGCCATGTATGATTCACAGAAGGAATTGCCACGACCTCCAAGTGCCATTTTATCTGACCTTGAGACTGGTTTTTGCTTGGAGTAAATGAAGGCGAGAAAAGGTGGTTGAAGCCTCTCATCATTCATTAAATGCGAAGAATGCAAGGCCTGGCAAGCGGATTGCTCGAGAGACTCCTGTGTACTGATTTCTTTTTAGAGAAGCCATGTCGAGTTCCCGACTAGTCGGAGGAGGCCTGCACACGCTAGCTCAACATTTACTGGCCCAACTACTCTTTCCCTGCAGAGGCCATGCGAAGTTAAGGAGATGTCTGACGAAGGACTTCCACCCAAAGATTGATTGAAGAGACGTTACACCTTGGAGGGAAAGCACTCCTCTGTTGGGCAAATCCATCCAAGTATATGTACTCATTTTTGGTATTTTGAAGGTATCAATGGTAGAGAAGAGCTCCCTACTGTAATGTTTTGGCAGTTATCCTAGCTTTCAGTTTATGCATCTGTATATGAGATTTCTTGTTTTATGACAGACAGTTCTTCTTACTCCGTCTAGTTTTCATCTTATGCTAAGAGTGTTCGTGAATGACCGACTCATGCAAATTATTGCAGTTCTACGATGATAAATGATTTATTGTTGCATTATTGCATTCTCTAGCCTTGTGTTTGAATGTAAGATGATATTGCATTTGGACATCTTCTTCCTCAGCTTGTTAGAAACCCGATGTTAATAACAGACCTCTTCTTTTTTCTTATATAAGTCTTCCACCTGTTCACCCTTTACTATAGCTCACTGTCTGAAGTTTACGCAAGACCTCACTTGCTCATGCATACCTCGCCTAGTTTCAGAGTTGGAACGCTATTGTTTTTAGTTTCCTGCCATTCGATCACCCATCTATGAACAACCGTGACATAAAACTGATGGGCGTCGGGCTCTGCTCCTGATAGCAATCCAGGAGTGACTTCCGACGCCAACAAGTAGTTTTAAGATGAAAAATGAATTCAAAATTGCTATGATGAATGAATTTGAGATGAAAGATTTGGGTCTCATGCAATATTTTTTGGGTATGGAGGTTTATCAAAATGAGGATGAAATTTTCATTTGTTAAACAAAGTATGCAAAAGATATGTTGAAGAAATTTGATATGGTAGATTGTAAACCAACATCCACTCCAACTGCTCATGGAATTGTGTTGTGTAGAGATGATTATGCTGAAATTGTTGATGAGGCAACATACAAAAGTATTGTTGAAAGTTTGAAGTTTCTAACCCACAAAAGACCTCATATTGCTTATTCAATTTCTCTTGTTTCAAGATACTTGACAAAGCCGTCTAAAATACAAATGAATGCAACGAAGAGGATTTTGAGGTATGTGAGAGGAACTCTAAATTTTGGTATTCATTACTACACTTCTAAAAGGTTTTATCTTGTTGGATATAGTGATCCTGATTGGGGAGGTAGTTTGGATGACCGAAAGTCTACATTTGGTAATTGTTTCTCTTTTGGTCCAGGTTTGATTACTTGGAGCTCAAAGAATAAAAGTATAGTTGCACTTTCATCCATAGAAGCAGAATATGTTGCAGTCACCTCAACAAGTACACAAGTATTATGGCTTAGAAAAGTTCTAGAAGAAATTGGTGATAAACAAATTCATCCTACAGTGATATTTTGTGATAACACTAGTGCCATCAAATTGGCCAAGAATCCTCGACAAAACATTTTGATTTAAAGTATCATTTCATTAGAGATTTGGTGCAAAAGAAGGAAGTAGAACTAACATATATAAAGACTTAAGAAAATATTGTAGACATTTTCACTAAGGGAGTTGCTAAAGTCCAGTTTTTGAAACTTCGAGATCAGATTGTGAGCCCTCTCAGCACCAAGGAGGAGTATGTTGGTAATTGATGCAGTCTTGTCAATCATCTCACATGATGCAATCTATTTGCATCTTTTCTGTCGGTTAGTATTCAGATATATATTGTCTGACTAAATAATGCATGCAAAATGCATGAGTATTTTTCTAACATAAATTGTTGTAGGCATTCAATCAAGAGCAACTAACTGTTTGTTCTATGAGGCTATGTATTGTTATAAAGATCAAGGCTGATCACACTTGAAATCAACCTTTTTGTGCAATTACGTGAATAATAATTATTTCTTCTTTCTATAATATTGTGATTTAATCATTTAGTGTTTAGTATATTGTTATGCTATTCAATTGAATGACTATCTAGTCCATAGATAAACCTGCATAGATCCTTCAAGGAGCCCCAATCACTCATGGTGTTGGGCTCATTCAATAGACACCGGGTAAGTTTAGCCTAATTGCACTTCTTAGAAAACTTAAATCAAACAAACTTAAATGGAGTAAAAAACAAAATACACTTAAAAACTTAAAAACCAAAGCAAAAACTTAAAAACCAAAGTAAACAAAACCTAAACATAAAAGTAAAAAAGTTTAAAATCCTTAAATTTAAACTTAAGCATAATTGTTATGGTAATGAATCACCTATTTAAATGATGAATTGACATATTTTCTCATGTAAAAAAGTTAATGGTTGAAATCACATCTTTTCATTTATTATGACTATTAAAAATATTCAAATTATATAAAATCATCATGACTATTAAAAAAAAAATTATAATTAAAAAACCATTAATTCTGGCATGATTATTAAAAACCCATTTATAATTAAAAGACAATTAATTTTGCCCATTCCAATAAATGTACTCTTCTGTTAAATATCAATTCTAAGATTAAATCAGTAGAGAAAGATAATAGATGTACTCCTCTTTTGGTAAATATCAATTCTGAGATTAAATCAGTAGAGAAAAATAATAAATGTAGAGTAAATCATAAATGTATACTTCGAATGACCAATTTATGTGACGGACATATTTAAATCTTTTCGAATATATTTATGATTAAGAAATTGCTTCATGAGGTGTATTTTGTGTTTTCTTTTCCCTCATGAGCAAACCAATCCGATAACAGAGAAGTGACGTTGGATGTTCAGTGATCTCGTGATCACAGCGGAAACAACTAAGCTGCAATTTACGCAAAGGAGAAGTATGCCACTAATACAATATATTAATGTACCATGTTAGCGCAGTAATTCGTGGATCTTCAATATGTCATTGAAACCATACGACATGTATATATCAGTTTTATAAATTAGGGATAATCAGAAACGGACGGCAATCTGTTCATTAGTTCAATACTAGTTATGTTTAAAGGCGTATATTTATTGACAATGGGCAGATTTAATAGGGGTTTAGTGATTAATAAGTTTTTTTATTGATATGATTAAATATGGTTGGAATATTCTTAGTAGTCACACAAAATAAATGGCTGTGATTTCAATCATTAACTTCCTAGTTATTATAAAGACATCCGTTTATGTGTTTACTTTTTTACATCCGTTTATGTGTTTACTTTTTTACATTTACCGAATCATATTTAAAAATTACTTTGATCGCTAACTGATTGCCATGTTGCCATGTAAATGATTAAAAAAAATTAAAATATTAAAACCAGATAAATGAAGCTCAACAATTTATTTGTTAATCAATAATAAAACTTAATATATTCTTTTAAGGATTGGTTTCATCTTATCAATCTTTAGACGTTCACCAATAGCAATAGCTATTTAACTGTTATGATAGTAATACTGCCTAAATACTCTCTCCCTCTAAAAACCACTTAAAAGCGGGTGATATTCTTGCATCACCTCGGCTTCGTTGCTTATGCGTTAGTCCTGCACTAATTACCCATCTTGCACACCAACCTAGCTTAGAATTGTAGTCCTTCAAATTTCTGGCCGAATTGCCAATCTGCGGGAACGACGTTATACGAAGTGATGGTTCTGCCATCGCTGGTGCTCACCTGAAAGGAGATACTCTGCCCATCCAAATAGGAGTTGCTCTGCCAATTCTGTCCCCAGTTGCGGGACATTGACTGCCAACCACTGTTGGAACCTTTGATGGAGACCGCTTCGACATCCCCTGCACCTCCTACGTTTGTAATGAGCACCAAATTGAAGTAGGAGTGCCCATTTATTTTGAATCGAACTCCTCCTTTCCTAGCACATGGTACTCTGCACACATGTATATCAACCTTGCAGCTTAGCATTTCATTCCTATCACCGCCAAGTTGGAAATAGATTTTCAGAATTAAAGACAAGGAATATAACGTTGGCAGAAAAGCGTAATAATCAATTACCTTCTGAACATGATGGGAACAATACCACTTCTGTATATGGCAATCTGTTGAAAAGCAGGTTGAGCCATGTCGAAGTGTTGGAGAGGTGGATTGCACCATCCTCCATTGTCGTTGGGAAGAGCAGAGTTCGGGGGAAAGAGGTTAGTAGCAGTAACTGTCACAGTGCCCGGTAAACACCACTGAGGGTCGTACTGGTCGTTGCATTTCATTTCGTAGCAGGATCCGCACGTGAGTCCATTGTTGAAAGCGCTGTACTCAGAGCTGAGGTGTTCGTTCCATAGCCTTGGCTATACAAATTACCGTATCCGCACGCACCACCTGTTAAATTAATTTCAACATGGAATTGCTTAGCCAACACAGGGCGTTAAAACGAAACTGTGAAACCAGAAAATTCAAACGAAAATTTTGAGCCTGTGACTATTTACCCATTGTCCCCGAGGCATCGCTGCCACCGTAAAATGTTGCATGTGCGGATTTCCAGACGCTATCTAGAGTATAATCTGCAGCAGCTGTCCACAAGAAACCTAACATCGTGGCCAGTTGTATAGGGCGTCATTTCCCAAGGTAAGAAATGGCCGTTTAAAGATAAGTGGACTTCACCGTAATTGATATCCGACGGTAGAACTAAGTAGAATAGAAACCAGAGCTGGTATCTAGATCGATATTTGGTTCGTGGACTGAGAGAGATTCTCCAAATATATAGAATCGGAAGAAAGATTAGCTGCTTTCTCCTTACTACATCAATCTGTTAATATTTCCTCAGTGGACTGCGGTACACATGGGATTGAGCGCAAATTGTGTAGAATTAATCTGTTATAGGAAGTAGTGGGCTGCATATGCACCGCGCGTTCAAAGAAAGGGTTGCCGCATTCGTATTCAAGGGTGGGGCCATCTTCACATGGGGTTCTAGAATCCGCGATGATGAAGAGGCGCTTCTTGACCATATTGTAACCGACACTTTTCCGAGGGAGAGAAGGCGCGACATGGTTGCCGACATTTCCTTTTGCTACTTTTGTTACTAGAATTCACGATGGACGCATGTGTTTCTTCGTGTCTTCCCTCCTTTGAATTTATGGATTAATTTTCTAAATTAAACTGACAGTTGAGTGGTCACGAGTAATCTGAACTGTATAGCAACTTATCTGCCGGTACATTGTAAACGTTTCCGTAGAAAATTGTGAGGAGGTCACAAGGTGGCTGCTCGGCGATATGAAAAAAAAAGTAAACGGGACAAATTTTATATTCCGACGTGGGAGACCTAATGGAATGCAAACGCGCAATATGAAACGCTCGGCAATCCAATAGTATTCCACCCTGGGCGATTCAATAACACGCAATATGAAACGCTCGACAATCCAATAGTATTCCACCCTGGGCAATTCAATATGAAACACGCAGACAGACAAAAATAAAAAATAAAAAATAGAACGTTTATCTAATATGCCAGTTGAGGAACATGGTAATCCTAAACGTTAATGATTTAAAGTGGCAATCATATAGTGATACAGTAATTTTTTAATATGATTAGGTAAATGTTAAAAAATAAACAGGTTAAGGATGTATTCAAAAATACAAGGAAGTTATGAAGAGTAAATCACATTCATTGATTTGGGAGGACGACTAAGAATATGCCAGCATCTTGAATTGTTAACCATCAGATTAGAATTTTAGTTTAAAAGATGATTAATTGTGTCCATTCCCAATAGGTGTACACCTTTCGGCTTAATAAATACATGTAATGCTTTATTATTATTATTAACTTTATTAATATCTTTGTTATTTATTATTTTATTTTTGTTAAATTTATTTATAATCTATAAATTAATTTTTAGATTATTAATATATTATTTTAATAATGTATTTATTTTATTTTAACTTATTTTATTTATGTTATATTAATTTTTATTTTATAAATAATTGTTATTTAATATTTATTTTATTATTGATAATTAATTAATTAATTATTATTAATTAATAAATATTAATTTCTAATTTCTAATTTCTAATTAATTAATTTTTATTAATTAAATAGTAATTTGTTATTATTTAATAATTATAAATAAATAATTATTAATTGATTATTATTAAATTCTTATTATTAATTGATTATTATCTAATTCTTTTGAATAATTTATTAATAAAACTATTACATATATTTGTGTTTATGGTTGTGGCCATGCATGTAGTCAATGAAAGTATATCAACCATTTTTTACTTAATGTAGTTGTTGTTAGTTTTATTTATTCTCATGTTCAAAATTTGCAGCTCTTTTCTATACACTTTGCATTGCATGATTCGGTCAAGACTCCTCTTTTCTATTGTGCAATTTGATTGTCGCCTTTTTCTATATACGTTGTATTCTATGATTCAGTCCCAATCAAGATTCAAATTTGAAAATGAAATAACCCCTCAGATTTATCGGTTTTGATCACTTCATTAACGTTTTCGACATTTTCCCTGGGAAGGAACGTTGGAGTTTTGTGTCTGTACGGGCTTTTGTGTTTCTATGCACTGTAAATTAAACAAGAGGATTAGTTCATGCAATCTCATTTACCTCTTACTCTCAGCCGCGCCCAATCTTCTCAGACTATAAATGCAGGTAAGCTACATGTAGCGAAATATTGAATACAAAGAAAACTAATTTGGTTACAAATTGGAAAATTGAGTTATGTTTGCAATGGGTGTTTGCAGCGGCTCTTTCAATTAGTGGGAAGTTTTCCATACAACGGTTTTTAGAGAAAAGGAATGGCAGGCTCTACTAAAGAGCACCTTGCGCTCCTCTGCAAAACTAATCGATGATTGTATTGGGTTATCCTGATAATATTATTTTAAGAAGTTACTGGATTCTTGTACATTTTTGTATGAAATCTTCTTAATTTTGTCAACATAATTCAGGAATTCGAGTAGAAAACTCAATATTGAATAGAATAAATTACTCTAACCTCTTTGAACGGTGGGACACAATTATTTGTACATATCAAGAGATTTTCGAAAATGGGAATGAGTTATATTATATTGTCAAAAATTTTTAGTGTATGATGGCTTTCAAGATTTGGTGAAAAAAGGTTTGTCTCATCAAAAAAATTGTTTTGGTTTTTTAATATTTATTCGTGCAATGAGATCTCAGTGTGTATCTCATTTTTTTAAATCCTTTTTAGAGAAACAAAATCCTCCGTTCACCAGCCCCGATTTAACGGCTGTGCTAGTTATAATAAAAGAAAGCATTATGATGTATTTATATATTTATTATAATAAAGCATTACATATATTACAATAATATTAAAATTTGAATAAAGTAAAAACATATTTATAATACATTAATGTATTATATTATTATATTAAAGTATTGATACAATAAAACATTATTTATATATTAATTAAATACATATTTGTATAATATATAAAT
>JZKD02S1677138.1:845230-878534 GCA_000966675.3 Picea glauca | reverse complement strand
AATTAATAATCATTATATAAAGAACATGTGTAATCTTAAAAGAAATGCTTTATAATATAATTAATTACTTGTATTAATAATAGTCAATAATAAAGTTAATTGTTTTTATTATTATTACTTAATATAATGTATTATGTTTAATAACAATAAAGTATTAATAATATTTTATTAATAAAATTATTAATGAATATAATTATGACAATCACATTATTAAAATATTAATAATAATTTATTAATAAATTTAGTAAAATATTATTATATATTAATATTTTGATTAATAAATTATTATTAACAATATTAATAATCCTATCCCTAATATAAATTAATATTTTTTTGTTTATTTTAGAAAAATAGCCAATAAAAACACAAATCATAATTTTTGTGCTATTAGTAGCCGCCACATATTCCATAAAAAAATTTGTTGTACTAAAAGATGTGTGTACATAAAAGACATGTGTACTAATCTTAAAAAGACGTGTATATAAAAGACGTGTGTACTAATCTTAATAATCCAAACCAGAGACTCCCATAAAAGGTTGTTTGATGTTTTGGGAAGGCTGGCCATCAAAAGTATTATGAGATTTCGTGTAGTGGGAAAACGTTGGAAAGAAAGTTTCCAGTCGTCAGAGTTCAAACAGTTATCGTCCACTTTAATGGTTTATTCTTCTCCTGCATTTGTTTTTACGGAATCTGAAGATGAGTCATTTGGACAATTACGCAAAGTGTCTCTCGATTTCCTTCCGAGGCCTGTTTCTGTTGTGGCTAGGTGCAATGATCATATGTGTTGTTGTGATGACTTGGATGAAATAATTTACATATGTAATCCTCTGACAAGATCGTGGATAAAACTTCCAGAGGCTCATGAACTTACATGGTGGGATTTCATTGGTCTCACTCTCAATTCCTGCTCCAGAATCTGTACTCTCATCCTAGGAAGGAAAGAAGACAATGATATATTGATGGGGATCTACAATTCTCAGACATTGGTCTCACTCTCAATTCCAGAAAAGTGTGGATGAATTAGTTCGACCTATAAGTGAGGGAATATATTCAAATGGGAAATTCTATTGGATAAATGGAGTAGACCATGATCGTGAGAGTTTCATTGTAGTTTCTTTCGATGTTAAAGAGCGTCGATGGAAGAAAATGAAGGGGCCAGAAAAGATAATAAGTGATTTAATTATTCCAATAACGGAAACCCTAAGAATGAATGCAGTGGTAAGAATAAAAATAAATAAAAATACAGTCCATAAGACACTGAAATCTGCTCCCGTAAAGGAATCTCGTAGTCCTTTGAGGTGATAGAGTGATCTGCCTGATTAACTTACAGTCCAATGAAACATTTCCTAAACAAAAAAATACTTGATACTATCTATCAAGAAATTATAATTCAGCCTTCCCCTTTATCATCAGATTTGCGATGTGTGCTGAATCTAATTAGTGATATCTATATAGATATTAGTGATATGTAAATAGATATTTATATTGTACAAAAAAGTATTAATATTCAAAACATATGCAGATTATATTCAAAACATATGCAGGTATCGCCCTACAACTCCATTGAAAAATCTTGACAGAAGAGATCGATCGTACGATCCCTCCCTTCTTCGCAAATATTTCTATGATCGCTTGATTGAGCGGTCTTCTCTTCTGCGAGTTCTTCCCGATATTCCAAGTTCTTCTATCTCCACACTCAATTTTAGAGGGTCGCTTAGTTGTTGTCCTCCTCTGGACATTCACTGTGACTGTGCAAACACCTTACACGAGCCTGTACATTGTCCCTCTCCATACGAGTAGGTTTCTGGTAATCAATCTCCACCTGCAGGGCCCTTTCCCATACCGATATCGCACTGGCAAAGTCCTTATGAGTCTCCTCCACTGAGCGTATTTCATCCACACGCTCATGTTCCCTCTCACTCTCCTGATCAGGCCTTCGAATTCCTTTCACTTTCAGAAACGATAATCCGTGAGCTCGCTCTCTCTCATCGGTAATCTTCTGCTTCGGAGGATGGATTTCAACCTCCTGCTGTTCCCGGGCCTCCCTCAAGATGAATATGGAGAGGATTGTTGTCCGGAGTGAGATTGATGATATCCTTTGCATTTTCATGTAGAAAATGAATCACCCCAACTGCGTGCCCGGTAATTTTATGACGGGTATGGCGATAAACGTGCGGACATCCAAAACACTCGGACAACCAGAAACACTTGGACAGCTTGAAATGAAACGCCCGAGAAGAGCTGAGGAAATCCAAACGTGATAATTTCAAAGGTTAATCATTTAACATGGCAATCATACAGTGCTACAATAATTTTTTAATATGATTAGGTAAATGTTAAAAAGTAAACAGGTTAACGAATGCATTCAAAAATACAAGGAAGTTATCAAGAGTAAATCCCATTCATTGATTTGGGAGGACGACGAAGAATATGCCAGCATCTTCAATTTTCAACCCTAAGATTGAAATTTATGATTAAAAGCTTGATTAATCCACCGATTCCAATAAAGGGACGCCTATCGGTGTAATTAATAATGTATTTTTTAAGTTGGATAAAAAATTATTTAATTAATAAAAAAATTGATTATAAATTTAGTTTTTAAAATTTTATTTTATTTTTAAATAATTTGCAATTTAAAAAATAGGAAATCAAGCTCTTCGGGATCATGTCACGCACCCTACTAATTGTTGATTTCCTCAAAAAAAAAATTACCAAAACAAAATTGTATTTAATTATAATAAGAAAATATTTTCACATCATTATTATTATAATTGATTTTACATCATTATTATTATAATTTTTGGGGTTAAAATGGATAATCTTATCATGCATCATATTGGTGTAAAAATTAAGTACAATGAATTCATATTCACATTTATAAATAATTCTTCGTCCAACAATTTGAGTGGGAAAGTTTAAGAGGTATAAATACCCTACTTGTTTTGGATTTGAATTTGTAACCTTTTAAAAAGAAATACATGTTCTTAACTATTAGCCCCACTCAAAGTGTATCAAGGAATTTAAGATAATCATTGTTTAGTTAAATGAAAAAATATAAATTTCCTGTTCAAAATCCTTAGCAAAATAAAACTTGTTATTTATTATAATATGTAATAGTAATGAAAAATATAAATTATTTTTCAAAAAATTTAGCAAAATAAAACTTTTGTTTTATTATAATATGTAATTGTTATCCTAGTTCAAAACTAAAATCCAATCCATATATGTCTTAACATTAATTTAGCTTATGAAATTAATAGGAAATCCATATATATCTTATCATTAATTTAGTTAATGAAATTAATAGGAAATATACATGACCAAGAAATAGTTAAAAGTTTAAAACTCTTTTACATGAACATAATTCATAATTTATTCACCAAATTTAACTTAATATTTTAGGAGTCAAATGGTTTCACTAAGAGGGTTGCTTGTTTGACAAAGGGGATTGTTTGTTTGGGTTTCATATACCAATTTGGTGTATGGAGTATTATTATTATTAATATTAATATATGCATATGTTTGTTTTAGTTTTGTTTGTCCAATTCCAAGTGTATTGGCATATAGATATATCTACGCAACATTTTCATGAATGTGTTTCCCATTGCAATATCCGGTTCAAGTGCGTTGGAAGTTCAAATCGACAAAACAAGTGTATATTTGATGTGGTGGAATTGATTATTGGAATGAGACAGAAAAATATGCATGATCACCAACAAGAATTCAACCAACACGGTCTTTGAAGTGGGTGTTCTCAACAATATTAATCTGGAGAGTCGACAGGTAGAGTTATTAGTTTAAATACATCAAATATATTGCAGTCATACTGGTGGCATTATAAAAAAGGTTTTAATATAATAAAGTATATATTAGTGAGTAGGTGTCGTTGCGATGATTTGACAATTCAAGATGTAACATTCTCTCAGTTGACATGGGACATCCTAGGTAGCGATGATGATTTGACAATTCAACATGTAACATTCTCTCAGTCGACATGGGACATCCTAGGTAGCGATGGGATGCAACCTCAGCTACCACATGATGGACAAGATAGTACACCTTGGCAAAATGCAACTGGGACAAGCCCAACCAAATCCAGAAGCATGAATCTTAGTCTCAATCTCAACAAAGTAGGTTGATCTCTATGAAAAATCTATCTTGTTTTCCATCCTTGTCAATTTTTTTTGCATTGACTATGAAATGACAACTCCTACGGATTAATATAATAAGTACACCTACAATCTATTATACATATGTATTTGTTTCTTATGCTACTTCTGCATTGCCTTCCTACGCTATTGCTCCAAGAATTCTTTCTTCCAACGAGTCTTAAGAGTTTTTCAAGAAGGTTATTCAAGAATCCAAGGAGGTTTATCAATTTTAGCAGAAGGGAACCATGACTGTGTTTTTCTATGCAAGATATTCATCAACTAAAAGAATCACCAATGTCATAGTAAGAGATTCTATTTTCGATGTCCATAACAACTTCAAGGCCTGGCTAACCATTTTTTCCATTCTTATAACCTTGCAGAAATTTCCAAGAACGACACAAGTGAAATTTTGCATTAGAACATGGTAATATTCATAATAGAAACTAATTAATTTTAGTTTCTTGTTATAAATGGTTTGTATGCAAAATTAATAGTGTTTTTACTGATTTAGTTCATAACGATTTATAAGCAAGAAGTAGATAATATTGCATGTGGGAGAATAGATAAATGAAAACATTGTATATATGATGGACGCTAAGATTGAAATTGTTGTGGACATCAAAGATTATGTTTGTAGGTGAGAAGATCATACCTGTGAAGATGATGGCCATCGCCATAAATTGGAATGCTCACACAAAGAGGAGGCTACCAGGATTCCACCCATACATTCTTTGCCTATATATTTACAGATGCAGGTTGTGTTCACCACACAAGTTGTGCATATTCGCTTCACATTGGAACGACTCTCTCTCAATGATTTTTTCGTCTTGAATCAATCATAATAAATAAGTTGCAAATGTGCATCAACAAGAATATTGAACCCAATTACTTGTATAATACTGAAATTTCGAAACAGTTTTAAATTTCCTAATTTAGATCATCAATAAGGAGAGAAACCATGAATTTAGTTAGATTTAGTTTGACAAATGCTTAAAAAACTTTGTGCCAAACGATTGAAAATTCATTTGAAAAATTATTCTAGTTTATCAATAGTAATGGGAAAAATGTTAATAATTTAGATGAGTTATGTGAATAGTGAAATGATACCTTTGGAGAAGAAATCCTGATAAAAAAAAGAAAGAAGGAGTGTTGACCAGCTTCAATCCTAAATGAAATGGAGGATATAGTGATGAACACTTGTCCAATATGTAGACTATTAGTTTATCCAAAAATAAATATTTGTAAGCCATTTACATAAAACTATAATACTTGTGAAATGTAGTTATAATAATTTGTAAAAAAATAACATACTAGGGAAAACTTGTCTTCATCATTGGATTACAATTCAACGTCGACCTACTATGAATCCTTTATATTGGGTGGTGGCAGGAATAGGAAGATGAAGATGACAAAATTCTGCATGCAGGTTGCGAGGCTAAAGGGAGGATGATGCATCAACTGCAGGATGATGTAGGCATCAACTGCAGTCACATGTAACATGTCACTCTGCCCACTATAGTAACATGTCTATTTGCAGAGTCTCTACACAACTAATATTAATTTATGGTAATTTCTTTTTTAAATTAATTTTGAATTCTAACAAATTTTTTTTTTTTAGCTTACACCAAGGTATTTAAGTCAAATCACAATGACCTTAACCAATAAAAAATTGAATAACTAAAATTATAAAATCACACAAATAATTTTTTTTATATAAAAAATTGAAAATCATATACATATTTACACAAACTTTGGATATCTTTTCAAAAGGAGGTAAATTAATTCAAATTTCGATCTTGTTGAGTTCTAACTGAAAACTACAGTCCCTTCTTTAGCAGGGACTAACAAGAGATTACAACATTGGTCATTTTTTTGCAATAAAGTTACCTAAATTAATGAGTTGGTGTACATGATAAAATAAATTGTGGAATCATCATTTCTGATGCTCGTATGTTTAAAATAAAATTGGTGAATAATATTTATGAAAGTGTGTTTGGTAAAGTAATTAAAACATCAGTTTAAAGGATCATTCAAATGTAATGGAGTATCGAGTAAAGTAATTAGTTAAAGCTAGCCTCAACGGTTTGTTCAATTGGTATTGATGTTAGACTTGAGTACTCTCCCCTGAAATTGGGGAGGTCACGAGTTCCACTTTCATGTTCCTTGGGGATATGGTTTACCCCTCTTACCATCCATGGATCATGGGGAAGTACTTAGTGGGTTTTTCACGAATCCTTCTTTGGGAAAAAAATAATCTAGTTAATGTTTTAATTTTACATATAGATAATATACAAGTTTTCATTCATAAAATTAAGTTATAGTTAAAAACAATGATTGAAAACACTTATCAAAATTTCAAATTTGTATAAATATCATTCATAAAATTAATTTATAGCTTAAAAAAATGATTGGAAGCACTTATCAAAATTTCAAATTTGTATAAACAAAATTACTAAATGGAAAATTCATGAGTATAGATATTTTATATGAAAATATTATATAAATTTGACAAACATACATTGATCATATCAAATAGATTTGTAAAATTAATATAAAGGGAAACAAAAAAAAATGGAGTAGCAATCACTATCTTCTCATTCACAAAGTAGAAAAGTTAATCCTCAAATAGACTAAAATGGCTTCCCACAATCCTTAGGAACACTCTCATTATGAGGAAAAGATATTGTAGCGAAGGTTAGAGAGGACATTTTTAGTGTTACAAAATTGGCAAAAATTGTCAAAAAACCCTTTAGTAAAACATGTGTTTTTTGTAGCGGATGTTTTTACGAAGATTATAATGAAAATTTATTATAAATATAAAAAATTGGGTGGCTGGAGATTTTACTGGATGGTTTTCTACGTGGTGCGCTTCATGGTGTATATGCACCAGTGCATTCTCAAACTTAAAACATCAACGTTTACATTTCACCAAAAGCACATGGGAATTCTAAAACATATTGGGGCATCTGTGTTCTTCTAAATAATAACGCATCGGTGATTTGATAATAAAAATGCACCGATCAAATATATGATACCATGCACCGATGCATTACCAGAAAAACCCAACCAATGAAAGAAATCTAGAATGCACCGATGTGGAAGTCTAATACAAAAGAAACAGTGAGTTTTTTTAATTAAGCGCATCGGAAGACCGATTATTATTATTATTATTGTTGTTGTTAAGATAGTATTATGATCGATGTTGGATCATTGTATTACAACATCGATGCACATTTTATTACATCATCAATGCTTTTTAGCATTAAATGCATCGGTGTTCATTTTCTCTTTTTAGAAACATTGACCTATGACACTGCAATTATTGTTATTTTTTAATTCCATTGTTCATAAAACAAATTGGCATATATATTATAATAGTATTCATGTAAATTAAATTATGTATAGGGAATTTGGATATGATGTTTGGATTAATTTGTTATATAATTAGATTATGCATCTCTTCATTATAATATTTAATCATCCATATATTTAATCAACAAAGTAACATTTCACAACAACATTGGACAACACAATAGATTAAAATAAACGTATTTTATTATATATCAATAAGAAACTCTTTGTCATATGAAATAGGACACTTATTGGTAACCCCTTGTCTTTCAATTGGGACACTATGTCCATTAGATTAAAGAAAATGTTTGATTTTCACATACAATTATTTCAAAAAATTCAACAACTTGCATTGATATCCAAATATATTGATCATCATTCTTTGTTGGAACTGTTGTCATTGCTCGAGCTACTTCCATAACTTGGGTTATTTGGCCGAATGTTTTGTTGATTTCCTCGATTTTTTTCCTCTTCTTAAAGTTCCATCTACAAAAATAAAAATAAAGTGTAATGAGTGTATCTACATTTGTGAGAATAATGAAAGTTGAAATAAATAATATACATGATTGTAAATTGAAAAGGGATATACCATACAAAGAATTTAGTCCTGAATGATACACATTCTTTCAAAACCAAATCTTATGCCTCTTGTCAATAACTCTTATGTTAGAACATTTCCATACTTTGTTTCCTGCAAGTTTTATACCCCATAATAAATCATATATTTAATATAAATGATTCTTTTTTGTTCCATTAATTATAAAATGAGAGAAGTAAAACACCATAGAGACTTACAATTTCCACAATCAATTTTTGATATACCAACTTATACTGACAACTCATACTTAACCCAATGCCAATCAATTCTTCTGGTGACTCTTCTTTGTATGTTAGCACATGTTTGAAGACATTCAAGGATTCTTGTTGTAAAACAACTTAAAATATACAAAAGTGAAATCTTAAGCTGTTATAAGGAAATAAAAATTACTCACAAATTTTGTTATCAACCATTTTCTTCCTTGTCATCATGTTTTATGTGTTGAATGGGTTTCATTTTGTTGTCTTTTCTGTAAGAAAATACTTGAAAATTAATATTTAATGTTAAATTATTTGTTTATATGTATCCGATAGAGAATTCCAATGATTTCATACATATGAAGCACATTGTTGTTAATATGGCTCCTCCCACGATGCAATTATGTCCATTTCTTTGACCATCTCCTTGTACACATTTTTGGACATTCATACTAGCATATTTCATATATCATCTCATTGATCCTTTGGGGTTTTCATAATCTTCCTAAAGAAATAACATGACAATAAACTTTTTTATATTGATATATGAAAACTAAATATAAAAAATTTGTTATTAATAAAGGAATGCTTTGTAGTAATATATACATATTCTAGAAAAACATTTTTAGGAATATTGTTTTTTGAATGATTAATTTTTTTTGTTGTTGTATGTTTTTTCTATTGCAAGTTTGACAGGTCTCATTGACCATTGGTTTAGAAACACTTCTTATAGTTTATATATAACCTGGTTCTTGGAATTGTTGGATTGATTTTTGTATTATAAGTGGAAAGTACGTCTATACATGTTCATTCCACTATATCCCTCATACTTTTGTAAAAATTTCCCCCCCTTTCATTAACCTCCAATGCCACTCCATATGAGTTACAAACCAATTCATCATCATTTACATCTTCTATAAATTTATTTTCTTAGGACGACATTTTGTTCCTTCGTTCTTGGTCCATATAGAAAATTAAATATATGTAAATGAATAGACTGTTTAAAACATGTTATATAATATTATTATTGAAAATTCAAAAAAGAACTCATATTGAATAATATTTTTTCATTCACCCGATTCATCCTTTTGCAATTTTTCCATCAAGCTTTTACGATCTTCTGCACTTAGATCACAAAGTATCTTATTGAGTTTCCTAATTTTTTGGATCTACATGACACACACTAACTAATACATATTAGTTAAACTTACATATAGTTCAAACATATTAATTTTGTATAGAATTCACAAATAACTTTCTTTTTTTGTTTTTTTGGATGTGCTATCATTATGTCGATCATAATTTTTGTTACTTGAACTATTCTCACGCATTGTTTTATCAATATACAACATGTATAATTCAATACAAAAGATATTAAATATATTTTATAAATAAATCACATAACATTCAACTAAAAAAAAAATTGGTTTCTGGTGCGCTTTAAAAATATGAAAGCATCGGTGCCTTCGATACAGGAAATGCACCGACAAGATTTTTTTTTTTTTTAAATACTTTAAATTACAATGGTGTGATATGTATTGATAAAAGCACTGCGACTAGAGTAAAAACGAAAATAAAAATTACCATGAACAAAAAAAATTGCACACCAATGAACGGATTTTTTTTTTTAATTATGTTACATCATTTCCAGTGTTTTTTATTGGTAAGCGCACCAGTGTGTTATAGTCCAATCGGTGCACCGATAACGATAAATCATTTAAAAAAAAATGTGACATGGTTGAGAGAGATTGGATCCAGTGCAATAAGTGGTCCCCTTGCATCACATGCCAATCTCCTTATATATAGAAACACAAACCCATTAAATCTAAAATGCCTAAAATGAAAATCTTTAATTGTGAAGTGATAGAGGGAGTTAAACCCTAAGGTGAAATTTTGCAGTCACATAAGAAAGAACAAACAAGGGTTTAAGGTAAGTATGGAATTTTTTAATTTTTTTTATGAATTTGAATTAAATCTAAATATGGATATAAAATGTAAAAAAAAATATTATTAAAATCAATAATAAAATTTAAATTTTTTATTATGGAGAGTTTTGAGTGAATCACAAAACCCTTCAGATTTTGATCTTCTGAACAATTTTGTTCCTCCAAAAGGGTTTTGAGTTAATCACCATACCCTTCAAATTATGATCTTATGAATAATTTTCATGTTCGAAATTATTATGGTGCTCCATGATGCTCCTCAGTATGTCATTCTTGCAAATCGCTCCCCTGGAAATTTTGGAAAAATAATGAAATAGTGAATATATTAATACTAATGAAAGGACTTTATGAAAACAATTTTGAGTGAATCAACATACCCTTCAAATTTTGATCTTATGAATAATTTTGTTGTTCCAAAGTATTTTGTTTCTCCACAGTGCTCCCCATATGTCTCTCTTGCAAATCTCTCCCCTATAAATTTTGGAAATATAATGAAATAGTGAATAGATTCTTACTATTTACAGGAATTTATGAAATTAGATTTTCGAAAAATAAATTCCTGCTCATTTTTCAATTGTAAAAAGACAATGTCATGTTTATTTTTTTAGTTTTTCGAAACACCGGTACATTTATTAATATAACACACTTGTACATTTGTTTATACAAAGAACCAATGCACTAAATGTTTTTGTAGCACCGATATCATATAATTATTTTTTATTTATTTGAAATCTTGAGAACCGGTGTAGTTAGTCATTAAACGCCCCTCTGATTTATATTGTTATAGATGCGATGATGTGTTTTGTTTAAATAAGCATACCATTATGCTTTAAAAGTTATCTGAATTTTTTTTTGCACATTAAATAGTATATTCATCTTAAATTGTCTCTTAGGATGAATCCACATAACTTGCAGTACTTCATAGTATACATTTTCCGCTTAAAGTCACTTTATTCTTAAAAATTTATTGTTGATTTTACTCAAATGTAGGGACAAAATATTATAATATCAAATGGACAATTCTTCAAATTCCATCCCATTCCATATTGCTCAATGTCCATCGTGGAGTTATCCCTTTCCATCTCCAGTAAGTTTATATTTTATTTATATTTAGATTATATAATTGAATTTGTTTATTTTATCCATGTTATACTGAATAAAAATGTATCCAAATTTTTAGGATCCTGATTTAAAATTGAGATTAGATGCAGAAAATATTACACCAGTACAAAAATGTGGGAAACTCTTATAAGGAGAAATATACTGCAAGTAGTTGGTAAATGAAAATGGACAACCTCTTTACCCTACCAGTTATAACATTCCATCTTCTAGGCGCAATCCAGGTCAACGATGGTAATAATTGTTTGTGTAATTTGAACAAAACAATTGCATTTTTCTTACTAATATCGTCTATGTAGTAATGTTCAATATTTTTGAAATTAGGATATTGATGATGAGAGACCTACCTATCATCTTCCGTTGCACCCCACTACAATGTAAAATTAAGAGAAGGATGAAATAAGAGCACAACTCATAGAGGAATCATACCAAGAATGGTTGAATCAACCACCTATTCAATTCCCACTACGTCCCAATTCACTAATTAGGAATGACTACAACAATAATAGTTCTTCACAAGTTGGAAATGAAGTCAATGAAATAGAGGTTGGTATGGATAATTATTTACGGGATATGACTGCCATGGATACAATGTTGTTAGATTCATTCCAAAATGATGAGCTAGGGGATGATGCTCATATCACTGATACTGTTTTCGAAAGCCCAAAATCTCCTTCCACTACCCCTCTCTTTGGACCTAGTCAGTCAAAGTCTACCTAGTTGGGGACAACAATGTTACTGTACAAATTGGAAGTAAACTTTGGCATGTCAAACAGATGTTTCTCATAAATATTAAGGTAACTCACCATCAATTCCCTTATATTTTGGGAAATCTTGTCACACAATCAATATTAAAAACAATCGATTTTATGAATGTTAAATGACATTGTACATTTCTATTTCCCTCTAACTGTAGGTGATTCAAAGATAAGCTTCTTCCTAGTGATAATGACTTTCCCAGTAGTTGCGAAGAGGTAAACAAGATGTTGAAAATGTTGGGGGTTGAGTACATATCATATCGTGCATGGCAGAATGATTGTATTCTATATAGAGGAGAATATGCAGACAAAGAGATATGTCTGAAATGTGCGCATGATAGGTGCCATAAATCAAATAAAAATGGTAAATCACATGGTACTCCTCATTAGATATTGAGACACATGGCCATAATCCCAAGGATTGAAAGGCTCCTTCATTGCAAAGAATTATCTATGTTGTAGGGATTGCATGCCTCACACAGAAGTGAGTCAGGAGTTATGCAAATCCCAACAAATTCAATATCCATGAAGCATATAGAGGATACATGGATCAAAAAATTCAAGGATGAAGTACAAATTCTACGACTCAACATAGCCATGGATGGTTTCAACCCATATTCCCTAAAAAAACCAACTATTTTTTTCATCCTGGAGTCGTGATCAATAACAATATTACCCCATGGTTTTCCATGAAGAATGAACATTTTATGTTGACTCTTATAGTCCGTGGTAGAAGAAAAGTGAATAATATGGATGTCTACCTACAACCATAGGTATCTAAATTAAATGAATTATGGGAAGGGATACATGTATATGGTGCATAAATACCCATCACAACAAAGAGTAATTTTATGTTGTGTGAAATATGTACTTACACCACACATGATTATCCAGGATTAGGAGTTTTCTCTAGTAAATTACATATTTATTGATTTTTTTTATACGTAACAATAATTTTTGGCATATTTAATTCATTGCGGTGGTTCTAATATTCAATTCTAATGTTCTCTATATACATTAATAATTTTACAGGTCTTGTAACAAAAGGGTATCATGTATGTAAATTTTGTGGACCTTTTCTAAAGGGTAGGTGGTCCAACCACCTACAAAAGCCAATGTACAATTGTTCCAAGGTATTCCTCCCAGAACAAAACCCTTACAAAAGAGAAACATATGATTTCAATGGTAAACCAGAGAGAACCCAAAGGCCTACAATAATGACACTAGCAAACAAACTTAGAGCATATGAGAGTGAGACAGAGAAGGATATTATAGAAATATTCGATTCAAATGAGCCAATTATGGTCGATGAGCTAGAATTCTTCAACACCCATGTTGAGAAATTTCCCATTGGGATGTTCAAAGGAAATTTGTCTTTTATGTTCTCCCATATTGGGAGCATCTTAATATTTCCCACTTACTAGATCCAATGCATATATTTAAAAATGTTTCATCTTCTTTATGGAGGCACATATCATCAAAAGAAAGTGACGCATTGGCTATTAGGAGAGATCTTATTTCTTAAAAATCTAAAAACAAACATTGGACCAGACAAGAAAGTAGATGAGAGGTTGGTCCCTCTTGGTCTTTCAAAGAAGGTGATGTCCCATGTATTTTGAAGAAATATGATCTTTCTTTGGAAAAGGAAGTTATATTGGCTGTGAAGGTGCCTTTTTTATATGGGTCTTCCCTATGAAGTAGCTTCACTTTGGAAGACAATGTGTCAGGGTTTGAATCACATGACCATTTGAACCTTCTAAGTGCATATGTCAAAAACATGATTTTATTATTTGTTTTAATATTTATTCCATGGGATAAAACATAATTAATTTTTTTTGTCTTTACTTTGTAGTGTCATTATCCTCTCCTCATGCATGGGTGTGTGAACCATGACTTCCCCCAAGACCTGCGATGTTCCATATCTAAATTATCTTCATTTGTACGTTGGTTCACATCAAAGGATATTCATACGGCTAGTTGTTAATCCCTAAATAATGACACATTACCCATTAATTGGGGCATATTACATTAGTAATGTTATTTTATTTATGTCGGTTTGGGTCCATTAGTTGTAATTGTACCTCCAAGACTCCTATATATACCAGAGAGACATTTTCATTTGGAATCATCTTATATTTGGACATTTATGTGGTGTATAAGGAGGTAGCCCCCTCGAAGAGGCTTATTATTTGAATTTCTCTCTTATTCGAGAGAACAACAATGTCATCATGCTAATTGAGGAAGATAATCAGGGTGATGACAATGGAGAGTCATATGTACATATTTTATGTCATCATTTATATTGTTGTTGCATCTTTTTGTTATCATTATTTCGCTAATTACATTGTTTTTTATTCATCTTGTGACGAAGGAAATGAAAAGTTAATTATAAAAAATCGTTGAACAATTTTATTTGGTTAATAGTCAGTTTGATGCATAATATGTTTGTCTTTCAAACTAATTGTGATTGCATGGAATGATTGATTGAAATAGAATTTTATATTTTTATTTGAATATATTTATATGTCGTTGCATGTTTAATATAAAATTTTAAGAATTATTTTCATGATAAAGTCACAACAACATGTTTTTATAAAAAATTCTCCAAACATTTTATAGTTGACATTTTATATAATTGGTAAGATTCGCAAAGATTTTTACACTTAAAACTAAGTATTTCCAATCGTGAAATCCTGAAAAATGTCAAACTAGTTAAACTTTTAATGGGATATGAAATTCTACTTTCTCCATATAAAGTTTTATGATGTTGAAACCACTCTCAAACATCTTGGAACAATTAATTCCAATGCTAACATTCAACTAAAATGGTAGAAAAGTCTTTTCCTTGTAGGAGAAATATGTCAAATTTGAAGTTTTTAACAATTTATTTTTACAAGTAATTGCCAAATACAAATCCGAGAAATTGTTTTTTTTCAAAAAGGCCTTAAGATGTTAGAAGCTTGAACCCTTACCAACATGTTTTTGAAGCATTGAGACTTAAAAAAGAGATTTCCAAAACATTGTTTCGTTGTCACAATGGTGTTAGAATTCTGATGTTTATAAAAGGTGTCATTTATCCATTTATTAACAATCCTCCTACCCTTGGACAGAGTCAAGAACTTGTATAAAGAACTTTTGTTAGTGATATGGCTTTGATCTTTCAATATCTTAGGGAAATTTTAAGTTTTTCATTGTATATCCTTGCTTCAGAATTTGAGTTTTGAATATTTTAAACCATGCATGAGTTATTTAATTATTATTTTTAATTATATATATATATATATATATATATATATATATATATATATGTATATGCAACGACATATAATTTTATAGTTGGAAACATGTTTAAATATTGCATGGTAATATTTTAATTTACATATAGTTTCTTATTTATCCTAATAATCTATGTTGATATTAGAAGTAATAATATGGTTGATCTGCATGTTTAATAGTACAACCTTTTTGATGATATGTTAACATGTTGATTCAAAAACTGGGTTTATGTTCATGTATTTTGTGATATTCAACATCAACATATAAATTAAATACATCAACAAGAAAAAAACAAGTCAAATAATTGCTATAACATATCTGGTCCAACCGATGCAATAATCATATCTACAACAATAGTGGAGGCATGGTATGTAGTAGAAAATGATGGATGGGCAAGAGGAAGTGAATTATCATGTGGTGGAGGAACAGGTGTTTCCTTCTCATTTGGGTGAAGTGAAGGAGGAGGAGGAGGGCATGGAGAAGGATCATCAACACCCTCATTAGTCGATGGGGTACTAGATGAACGAGTATTGGAGGAATAGTGTGTATCATCGAACACCCTCCTCGCTCATAGTAACCTACTAGATCTGACGATATGTTGCATAAGAGGAATCATATCGCGCGTCATCTCTCTCCAAATATCCAAGAGCATAGGATATTCCCTGATGTATCACATCAGCACATGGAAAACTCTCACCTCAACCAAAAGTGCACATATTTGATTGCCCAACTCCAACCTGAATCTAGTATCCCGCCTATGGTGCATGCCACCAGGTATCTACACCTGAGGACCCTGACCCAATGCCGCCTCAAGCATCTCATCATCCGCATCCGGTGGGGGAGGAGGCACATCCCCAAGGAATATGCCAATATATAAAAAATATATAGTACACAACAATAATTAGAAATTTTCATTAAACAATTTAATAAAACAAGACAAAGAAGGTGTTAGAATTAATTTATTATAATTAAGTAACACAATAAAATGAAACCAGATTAATTTAAAAAAAAACACTAATATTACCTCTAGAACAGGTGATGCAGGAGCATCACTAGCACATCAAGTGAGACAGCGTGGAAGCAGAGGACAGTTGGACAAGCAGCACAAATTTTGAATATACTTTGGAACTATTGCGCAAGTCTTAAATGAGCCATTAAGATAAAGCGCACTTGTATATTGTAATGGACCTTGAGCGGATAGCTCTCGTCCTTAAGTAGATAGGAGGCATTTAATAGAGTTAATGCAGGTAGATAGGATTTTAATTCTAGATTAGACTGTTTTAGACAGAAAGAGGGAAAACATATATAGACACCCTCATTGTATCATTGTAACATAATCAATTTAGGAGGAGCAAGAGCAAGCAGAGAGTTGTGTAAGAACACCCATGTATAGACATTTGAATTAATAGAAGAGTTCTGATTCAAATTCATGGTTTGTGTTGTTCTCTGTGAGTTTGATGTTGACATGCTCATGAATGTTTGCTTCTTGTCATACATTTGCTTTTATATGCTGCGTATGTGATTTAATGTGTGAATTGAAGTCTGAGAGAAGGAAATAATGAGTTTCAATTGTTTCTCTATTTGAGCCAAGAGATTCCTACAAGGAGTGTAGTCGAATTTGTCTGCAAGGAGTGCGTTGACAGAGGGTTCAGAAAGAGATAACTTTTGTCTCATTCATCCCAAAGGTGCAGTTGGGCATATGAGTCATGCAAGGAGTGCGCAGGCCAGTGAAGCTTCAGGTTTGCGAACCTGAGAAAATTTTTGAGAGACTACTGCTGCAGGAGTGCGCAGAGTCCAGGAACTTCAACACTTAGATGTTTGTTGAGGGATTGCTGCAAGGAGTGCGTGCAAAGAGGTTTTCTGAAGGACTTGAGAGTCGTGAGAAAGATCAGGAGGTGTAGAACCTTGATTAATCACCAAGGGAAGCGCATAAAAGTGGTGTCGGGAAGACTTGCAAGAAGTGTCGCGAGTTACACACAAGAGGACGGGTTTCACAGAGGAACACTTCGTCATTCAGTGGATCAAGAAAGGGAGAATAGACGGTCGAAATCCTTTGGGGAGATCCTGCGAAATTTTGAGGGCCGTTAGATCTCGTAGAGGCACAAGGAGGTTACAGCGAGAACGTCCGAAGGTTTAAATATCAGGAGGGGCAGAGCCGTCGATTCAAATCACAAGGACCGTCAGATCTACACGTGATATCGTGTATCAAGGATTCGCGAGTCAAAGATCCAAGTTGTTGCAATGAGAAATGTGATATCATGATCCGCGATATCCCAACGAGCCCAGAACCGTCCATTGTTTGGGATGTGTGTCATAAGATCTAGAGAAGTCGGGGTTCGACGTATCGGAGGTCTTGAGGACAAGACCAGCAGATAGTTTGGAATCGCGATCCGTGATATACCGACGGAAGAGTTGTGTGGGACACAACAAGAGTTAGTGGAAGATAGGTGGCATACCATATCGGGGATCGGGAAAAGGAAAGTCCTGAATCCATTGACATCAGGATTCGCGATCCTGTGAATTTCAAAATCCCAATAGAAGTGACGAGAGGTGGAAAAGTTAACTCACACGTGCACGTCGGAGTTTCGTCACGTCGGGTATCGAGAGTCAGAAAATCACAGTGTTCGATATCGCAAGGAGAGAAAATGCAATAAGGGAATTCTCGATAGAAGAAAGGGAGAAGTCAGTGTTGACTGGCCATCGGGTCTCGGATATTCGAGAACCCAGTGATCGATATTTGACATCACGAAGTCATGAAGTTTGATTCCCCGATAAGTAGAGAAAGGGGGATCACGAGGAGTATTTGTGGGTGCAAATTTCCCGACAGGGAAATAGAAGGGCTATTTAAGAGTTCTTTGGGCCGAGGAGAAGAAGATCCTATGTGAGCGGATGTGCCGGTGAGGGTGCGGCTACATCAGAGTGGTATCAGAGATAAGACAGATTGTTCTTTACTTTCTGTAGTAGAGGAGGATAATTCACCATGCCGCCGAGGAGAGAAAGACAGTCACCCAATCTAGAGGATAGGGAGGTGTGATGAAGAGGCAGGCAGGTAATCAATCCATAAATGGAGAGGCAGATGCGTGATCTCTGAGCCAGACTTGAAGACATGGAGACAGCGCAAAGACGCACAGTCGGTGCAGGGGATTTGAGTGATTCCGACAACGAAGTTGAAGCTGAACGTGAAGAAGAAGATGTAGCCGAGGATGGAATGAATGAACGCCTAATCAAAGCTATCGCAAGGATGGGTGCGAAGGCGAGGATGGACATTCCAGTTTATGAGGGAAATCTGGATGCAGAAGAGCTACTAGATTGGATTAGAGATCTTTATGCTTACTTCGACTATGAAGATGTCAAAGAAGATAAGAAAGTCAAGCATGTTGTTACATGCTTGAAAGGACATGCAGCATTGCGGCGGGACAAGCTACAAGAAGATAGACACTGCAAAGACAAGCAGAAGATCAAGAGTTGCGATCAAATGATCCCAAAGATGAAAGAGAAATTCATCCCGAGAGACTATCAAATTACTCTGTTTAGGAGGATGCAAAACCTGAGATAGAAGCTGATGACAGTGAAAGAATACACGGAGGAATTCTATCGACTGAACATCAGAGCAGGTCATCGAGAGAGCGATGATGAGAAGTTTTCCAGATATCTGAATGGCCTGAGATATGATATCCAGGACGAGATGATCATGGTTAGGATCCGAACGGTGGAGGATGATTATCAAATGGCTTTGAAAGCGGAGGAGAAGTTGAGCCGTAAATAAGGTCAGAAGGGTCGAGGCAGAAGCTAGCCTAGAGGAAAAGAAGTTGCCCAAGACAAATATCAGAAGCCCAAGGAGGAATGGAAGAAACCTCAGGGTAAATTTGAGAGAGGTGGAACCTCATAGTGAGGGCCATACGTTGAACAGAGAAAGCAACATATAGAGCAGAGTGGAGGATATGCTGATAACGACACTTTTCCTCATACTAGAGGTAGATCAAGAGGAAGAGGTGGAGTAATCACATGCTTTACATGTGGAAAGAATGGGCACAAGTCCTACAAGTGTCCAGAGAGAAAGAAGGACCTTGGAGAAGCTCACATCACCAAAGTGCAAAGGCGGGATGTTGAGGCAGAAGATGCCTAAGGCGGAAGATCGCTAATGATGAAAAAAGTCCTTTTGACACCTGAGAAGAAGGTGTAGGAAAGCTCAGTTCAAAGGACCAGATTATTTAGGACTTCTTGCAAGACCAAGGAAAGGGTGTGCAAGGTCATCGTGGATAGTGGTAGCATGGATAATCTCATTTCAACTGAGATGGTAGAGAAGCTGGAGGTGGAGACGACTGATCATCCAAGCCCATACAGAGTTTCGTGGCTATAGAAAGGACACCAGGTAATTGTCACTAAACAATGCTTGGTTGAATTCAAGATAGGAGGATATAATGATAAAATCTTGTGTGATGTCATTCCTATGGATGTATGTCATTTATTTCTGGGTAGACCATTGCAATATGACAAAAATGTGATTCATGATGGGAGAATGAACACATATACACTGGAGAAGAATGGGAGGACACACATGTTGCTTCTGATAAAGGATAAGGAGGTGAAGCCGGAAGTAAGAAACACAGTACTTCTCATTAGTTGGAAGGAACTTCTTACAGAGGTTAAGAAGAAAGAAGATCCACAATTCTTTGTGGTCAGAAAGTCGAGAATTGTTCTGACTAGCATGAGAGTGGATGATCTACTAGAGGAGATTTAGGAACTACTGGAAGAGTTCACTGACATCATGGTGGACGAATTACCTCGTTCATTGCCACCGATGAGGAGTGCGAGTCATCATATAGACCTCATACCAGGAGCTAGTTTGTCGAATAAAGTCGCGTACAGATTGACACCACAAGAAAATGAAGAGATTAAGAAGCAGGTCTAGGAGTTGTTCGACAAAGGATTGGTCAGGGAAATCTTGAGTTCATGTGTTGTTCCAACAGTACTCAGTCCAAAGAAAGACGGGGGCTGGAGGATGTGTACCGACTCAAAGGTGATCAATAAAATAACCATCAGGTACAGGTTTCCATTGCCAAGGATGAATGATCTGATGGATTTCTTGACTGGTGCAAAATACTTTTCAAAGATTGATTTGAAAAGCGGATATCACCAGATTCGCATGAGGGAAGGTGACAAATGGAAGACAACATTCAAAACAACCGAAGGTTTGTATGAATGGCTTGTCATGCTGTTTGGCTTGACGAATGCGCCAAGTACTTTTATGAGGTCGATGAATGAAGTCCTGAAGGATTTCATCGGAAAATTTGTCATCGTATATCTGGATGATATACTGATTTTCAGTAAGACGAAGGCTGAACATCTGAAGCATTTGGCCATTGTGATGAAGAAACTACAACAAGAGAAGTTGTTGATAAACATGAAGAAATCCTCATTTATGAAAACAAAGCTCATTTACTTGGGTTTTGTTATTTCGTTGAATGAGCTGAGGATGGATCCAGATAAGGTAGAAGTAATCAAGAATTGGCCATCACCGAGGAATGTATTCGAGGTGAGAAATTTTCATGGTTTGGCTAGTTTCTACCAAAAATTCATTAGGAATTTCAGTGGGATTAGCGCAACAATGATGGATACAGTGAATAAGCGACATAAGTCTTTTCACTGGACAACTGACGCTGAAAAAAGTTTCAATCTGTTGAAACGGAAGATCATGGAACAACCAGTATTGGTGTTGCGGGATTTCCATAAGACATTTCAGGTGAAATGTGATGCAAGTGGATTTGCCATAGGAGCGGTCTTGAGTCAGGAAGACAAACAAATTGCATATTCCAGTGAGAAGTTGAATGAGGCAAATGTGAAATAATCCACATACGACAAGGAATTTTATGCTATCATCCAGGCATTGAAGAAATGGAGGCATTACTTGATCCTGAAAGAGTTTGTATTGTACAGTGACAATCATGCATTATAGTTTGTGACTCAATAGGAGAAGTTGAATCAGAGACTTGTAAAATGGGTAGAGTATATGCAAAATTTCACATTTGTGATTAAGCACATTTTGGGTATTGCTAACAAAGTGGTTGATGCTTTGAGCAAGAAGTGTTTATTGTTGCAGGAGTTCAGATTCAAAAAATTGGGTTTTGATGATCTCAGGGACATGTACGTAGGTGATGTAGATTTTGCAGAAGCGTATGAAGCAGCTGAGAATCTAGTTCTCAAAGATAGAAGCCCTTGGATGGACTACATGATGCAGGAGGGATTGTTGTTTATAGGCAATCAACTGTGTATTCTGAATTGCTCCATGAGGGAGAACTTGTTAAAATAGAAGCACAATGGTGGATTAGGAGGACACTTTGGCCATGACAAAACATTCGCTAAGATGAATGAGTCATATTTTTGGCCAGGGATGCGAGCAGATGTCAAGAAATTTTTAGATAGGTGTAGGGTTTGCCAGCATTCAAAGGGAAGAAAATAGAATGCAGGATTCTACCAGCCATTGCCCATACCAGAGAGACCGTGGGAGGCGATAAGCATGGATTTTGTATTAGGGTTGCCAAGGACACAAAGGGGTGTTGATTCAATCTTTGTGGTAGTGGATAGGTTTTCCAAGATGGCACATTTTATCCCTTGCTAGAAAACTAGTGATGCGACTCATATCGTAAATTTGTTTTTCAAGGAGGTCATTCGACTTCATGGATTGCCGAAAAGCATAGTTTCAGACAGAGACACTAAATTCATAGGGAATTTTTGGAGGACCTTATGGAAGAAGATGGGGACTAACTTGATGTTTAGTTCTGCCTATCATTCTCAGACGGATGGACAAACAGAAGTAGTGAACAGAAGTTTGGGAGACTTGCTGAGGAGCTTGGTGGCAAAGCACCACAACCAGTGGGATAGTATATTACCATAGGCAGAGTTTGCATACAATGACTTAGTAAATCAGAGCACATGTCGAAGTCCATTTCAGATCATATATGGGATGGAGCCGAGAGGAGTTTCTGAACTATGGGATTCAGAACAGACTGCGACTAGCAGCACTAGTGCAGAAGGATTCGCTGAGGCGATGAAGGAAATTCATAGCCAGGTGAAGGAGCGACTGTTGAAGTCAAGCCAAGAGTACAAATGCAGAGCCGATCAGCAAAGAAGACAACTTCAGTTCGAGGTTGGTGAATTATTTCTAGCACATTTAAGGAAAGAAAGGTTCCCGAGAGGAACATACAATAAGTTAAAAATGAAGAAAATCAGGCCATGTAAGGTCTTGAGAAAATTCGGAGAAAATGCTTATGATATCGAGCTACCATATGGAATCGGAATATCTCCGATATTCAATGTTGCAGATTTATACCCATATAGGGTTGGAGAAGTAAAGAATGGAGCTGCGTAGCCAGTGATCCAGTGGATGAAATAGATGCCAGTTGCAGAGAAGCCATAGATGGAATGCATACTAGACAAGAGAGTGGGTAAGAAGACCAGAAAGAAAGAATACTATGAGTATCTGGTCAAATGGAAGGGGCATCCAATTGAATATGCCAGCTGGGAGACTGAAGCGGAAATACAGAAGCATGGACAGACCGTGCGGGAGCTCATGGAAAAGATCCCATGAAAGTTTTCAAGCCGAGGAGTATGATGCAGGAGCATCACCATCACATCAAGTGAGCAAGCGCGGAAGCAGAGGACAGCTGGAAAAGCAGCACAAATTTTGAAAATACTTTGGAATTGTTGCACAAGTCTTAAATGAGCCATTAAGATAAATCACATTTTTATATTGTAATGGACCTTGAGAGGATAACTCTCGTCCTTAAGTAGATAGGAGGCATTTAATAGAGTTAATGAAGGTAGATAGGATTTTAATTCTAGATTAGACTGTTTTAGAAAGAAAGAGGGAAAACAAATATAGACACCCTCATTGTATCATTGTAACATAATCAATTCAGGAGGATCAAGAGCAAGCAGAGAGCTGTGTAAGAACACCCATGTATAGACATTTGAATTAATAAAAGAGTTCTTATTCAAATTCATGGTTTGTGTTGTTCTCTATGAGTTTGATGTTGACATGCTCATGAATGTTTGCTTCCTTTCATACATTTTCTTTTATATTATGCGTATTTGATTTCATGTGTGAATTGAAGTCTGAGAGAAGGAAATAATGAGTTTCAATTGTTTCTCTATTTGAGCCAAGAGAGTCCTGCAAGGAGTGCAGTCGAATTTGTCCATAAGGAGTGCGTTGACAGAGGGTTTAGATAGAGATAATTTTTGTCTCATTCATCCCAAAGGTGCAGTTGGGAATAGGAGTTGTGCAAGGAGTGCACAGGCCAGCGAAGCTTCAGGTTTTCGAACCTGAGGAAATTGTTGAGAGACTACTGCTGCAGGAGTGCGCAGAGTCCAGGAAATTCAACACTTAGATGTTTGTTGAGGGATTGCCGCAAGGAGTGCATGCAAAGAGGTTTTTTGAAGGACTTGAGAGTCGTGATAAATATCAGGAGGTGTAGAACCTTGATTAATCACCAAGGGAAGCACAGAAAAGTGGTGTCTAGAAGACTTGCAAGAAGTGTCGCGAGTTACGCACAAGAGGACGGGTTCCACATAGGAACACTTAGTCATTCGGTGGATCAAGAAAGGGAGAACAGATGGTCGAAATCTTTCGGGGAGATCCTACGAAATTTTGAGGGCTGTTAGATGTCGTAGAGGCACAAGGAGGTTATAGCGAGAACGTCTGAAGGTTTAAAGCTCAGGAGGGGCAGAGCTGTCGATTCGAGTCACAAGGACCGTCATATCTACACGTGATATCATGTATCAGGGATTTACGAGTCGAAGCTCCAAGTTGTTGCAACGAGAATTGCGATATCGTGATCCGCGATATCCCGATGAGCCTAGAATCGTCCATTATTTGGGACGTGTGTCATAATATCTAGAGAAGTCGGGGTTCGGCGTATCATAGGTCTTGAGGACAAGACCCGCAGAAAGTTTGGAATCACAATCCATGATATCCCGATGGAAGAGTTGTGTGGGCCACAACAGGAGTTAGTGGAATACAGGTGGTGTACCATATCGGGGATCGAGAAAAGGAAACTCTCGAATCCATTGACATAAGGATTTGTGATTCTACGAATTCTAAAATCCTGATAGAAGTGACGGGAGGTGGAAAATTTAACTCGCACGTGCACGTCGGAGTTTCCTCACGTCGGGTATCGGGAGTCGGAAAATCACAATGTTCGATATCGCGAGGAGCGAAAACGCGATAAGGGAATTCCAGATAGAAGAAAGGGAGAAGTCAGCGTTGACTGGCCATCGGGTCTCGGAGATTCAAGAACCCAATGATCGAACTTTGACATCGCGAAGTCGCGAGGTCCGATTCCCCGATAAGTAGAGAAAGGGGGATCGTGAGGAGTATCTGTGGGTGCATATTTCCCGACAGGGAAATAGAAGGGCTATTCAAGAGTTCTTCGGGCCGAGGAGAAGAAGATCCTGTGTGAACGGACGTGCCAGTGAGGGTGCGGCTGCGTCAACAGGGTAGCTCATCCGGTGTGAAGAGGATGCTCAAATATCCTCACGAATATAACCACACGTAAGGACACAACACCATCATGAACATGTGATCGACTTCAATGGCTAGTTTCCGTAGTGTGTTAATGGAAATCGTGGCTGAAAACTCTGGTTGGACCCTCTTGGGAATCATCTTGCTCCACATATGCATCTACACCTGATTCATAGACCTATAAGGATGACGGAAAAAAGTAGGCCTTGTCTCCAGAAACCTCTCCAAAAATAAACAAAACAAATCTAAAGAAAAATGGAGGTTCTCCCTCCCATGTATCATAGCATTACATGTATCTATAGCTATACTAAACTGCTACAAAAAAATGGTTGACCATCTAATACAACATGATCTCTTTACAAAAGAATCAACATAATACAAAAGAGTGTAAAAAATGCTCTTCCCATCACTGGTAAAGTATGCAATGGTCGTCACTAACAGTGAGAGGCACCTAACCTCCTCTTCACTGAAATAAGCGATCCTTAGCTTTCCACCAGGCACCTGAAAATTAGCTGGAGAAAGTACACCAACTACAATATATCTCTGAGAGTACATGAGTTGACTCTCTGCTGCAACACCGACTAAGACATCGAGGAACTAGGGAAAATTCTCCCCTCTCCTGGATAGCCCAGTGATAAAATATGTATCCTCCTAAATGGGTTGGAACCACTTATTAGGAATGACATGGAAATCATGTCGATGGACATCCCCTCAACGAATTAGTTGAACCAAGAACTTGGATTTCCCCTTCAGGGATGTAGCCTCCTCCTAGTACTTAAGGATGATTGCATTCCTCAAGAAGACTTGGGTCGCAACAATAATAGGGTGAGGGTACAAATCCCTCTCCCTCTCCCTCGCCTCCCAATCCCATACAAAATTGTACAATTCAACCCTTTTCTCTTGCTCCTGTTGCTTCTCTCTTCAATGAAATATTTGCATTATTAACATATAACATAAATCAACCTCATACATAAAACATTAAAAAAAAATTAAATGAAAATTTATTTATAAATACAAAAAAATAAATTTCTTAAAAAGATATGTAAATTTCATCATCAGTGCACCCAAAAATAGTCAAGCACCACCCGCATTGTGTATATTACTCGTGAGAATTGTCTACGGTGCACACATGTAACATAACACACCATATAAAATTTATTATATTATTTTATGTGGTGCATTGTATAACATACCGCACAAGTGCATCAAGGTTAATCGACAGACCGCCTAAAATAATAAAAACTTAAAAGCCTAAAGCACTGTATAACCATTTAAAAAAAATAGTTACTACGGTGCATAGCCTTTCCAAACATGCATTGATGTGTTACAGGAAAGAAGAAGCACCACCAATATTTTTTTAAAAATTAATAATTACTGTAATTTGGCATTTAGGATCTATTTTTTTTATGGCGGTGCATTAGGTAATCATTAATGCACTGGTGCATAAGTTTACGAATGCATCGCATAAAATAATATATCTTAATTATGCAGTGCATCATTTAACGTAACGTCCCAATGAGTTAACTTATTTCTATGCACCGTGAAAAATCAACTATATTATTTTAGGTGATGCGTTGGTAAAATTACACACAAGTGCGTTCAAATTTACCCAATGCACTAGTGCGTAGAGTTTACAAATGCGTCGCCGAAAAAAAATAGGCATGGTGTTTCAGTGCACCCTTTAAATTTTCAGGGTCCACCATCTAGGAGTGGAAAAGGTGGAAGGAATCTTGCCTCCCATGATAAAGCCAGGGCTCATCCCCCCACTTTAATGGGATTCAGGTGTGGAAATCGAAACTGATGGGATGGGCATGGGAATGCTAGGTAGGCTAGTTGATGGAAAAGAGGGCATGGTCGATATCCCCCAAATAGAGGGACATGTAGAAATGAGCATAGATGGTGTAGGTATAATGGAACTCAAATATGGTAAAGTGGATGTCACTGAGATGCCCCCAGTTCTACTCATCAATGGGAATGATCATCCAACCACACTATATGAAAAATTTGGGCCTGACATGGTGTGAGGTTTTTTGAATAAAGAAAAATATTCACTAAAAGTTTCCCTTAGCTGGATAAGTATGGGTGTGTCTAGATTAGTCAAAGGAGGGTTAAAGTTGGGTGGAGGACTTTCATTGACCACTTCCACTTTGACCAAAATGGTCTCCTCAAACAAAATATGAGACTCTTTGAATTCAAAATCATTAATATCATGTTTCTTGAGAGGTGGTTGTACCTGCATTATTATCTCTATTCCTCGTAATCAACGAGACTGACACGATGAGCATTCATGGTCAAAATAATATGTGCAAATCAAAAAAAAAATCAACCTAAGGCCGATGTAGAATTGGAACCAAAGAGCACACCCCTAACAAATATAAGACAACAACAAGAAAACCAATGGTTCAGAAGGCCTTCTGAAAAGAAACACTTTGGGGGAGATGGAGTCCCCATAATATTGGCTACTAAATGTACGAGGAGTGATGACTATGAACTACATGAAAAAACCTTTACTGATATAAGTATCGTTTATTAAAGAGGGAACCCTCTGGGAAAACTAATACCATGAACGAATGTCTTCCCCATGCACTATAGGAACATCCCACCTACAATCACCTTTGTAGGATACCTAAGAATGGTCAGTAAGGATACCACCTAACAATCAATGATCGAATGATAAATCGTAGTTCCAACCACATGTAAGGGTAGGTAGCTCATCCTGAAGCTTCGAAAGTGCTACCTCAATGAGACGTTTGTCACCAATGAAACACAAGTATATGTAGTAATAGAAGTGATACAAAAAATACCAAAACAATCATAGAGGGTTAATGTACCTACTTTCCTCGATGTGACCTTGTGCTTGGCTCCTATGTTAGAGGATTTTCGCAACATAGTTGTTGCAAAAATAGATTTTACATTCTTTAATGACTTCCAAGTTCATTTTGTGGCCTTGGAGAGTTCACTCTCCACTATTAACCCAAGGCCCTAAGCCTATATAATGTTTGTTCGCTAGCCAAGAAGAGAGTCTAGTTGATTTTAATTTATGAATATTTTCTTATGTTTTTTGTTTATTTCAATGGGAAGCAGATGAAACTTTAATGGTGTGTATGACTCTTGAACCAACTAACTTAATGAAAATATGTCAATGCAATTTGTTGAATTTAATAAATTCTAGCTATGGGAGGGAAACATATTTTCTTTTTCTTTCCAAACTTTAAAATGCAATGAAAACTTACAAACACCAAGCAACCATGCAAGACAAATCAGAACCAAACTTTTAACAAGATATCAAACCAATCAATTTTCAACACTGCACTTTGTCCTTAATGCTTCAAAAGATTGTATGCATGCAAAGTTTTATTTTTATTTTTCCAAATATGATGCAAAAAGTTCCTTAATATAAACAAGAACACAATTTTCAAATGGAAAACCAACAAATCAACAACAAAGGGATGTAGGAAATTGGTAGTATTGTTGAGAAGCACACTCCAATGTCTCTATAAGGATTTTAATTCAAAACTTTTTGTGACGATGGATCTAGTAATGAACACAAATCACAAGAGGGGAAATAAACCAAATACAATCAATGTGGGATATTACCATATCTAATTAGATCTATTGGGTTCACTTCCCAACTTCAGTGGATCACTAGATAACAAACAAGTGTACGCAAGAAATCCAAGCAAGCCACACAAACACACTTAAAATAACAATTCAAGAAAAAAGGTGTGACAAAAGGAAAAAACAAGAGAAAATATCCAAGGGCACATATCAATTACAGATCCCCAAGATTAGACATATATAGATCTGACCAAAGAAATTTGATTTTTTTGCAAATTTTGGGGCTTACAGGGGGTTTTGCGGGTCAGATGACCTACAATAGGCAACTAGTTGCTTGACACTAGTAGTACAACAAGAGACACCCTATAATGTTTTTTGGAAAAAATAAATATTTGAATCATATATGATAGACCTAAGAGATCTAATCTTTGAGGGAGTACTAAGGAAGAAAACAACCAAATAAAAAATAGAAAATAGAGGATAATAGGAAAGAGAAACTAAACTAGAGAAGAATCAAAGATTCTTCCCTAGTGGAGTCACCATTTTTTATGGAGAAAATATCACCAATGGATAGTAAGATCTCCCCACAATCTACCTATTAGTCATGGATAGAGAATGGGATAGACTTTAATGGTTCTCCTAGAAACAAGAAATCATATTCATACTTATACCAAGAGTTGGTGGAATGACATACCTTTTCCTAAAGGTTTTCCTTTTGTATCCTTGGTTGATGCAGTCCTAGAGATCTAGATCCAAGCTCCTTCAACCTACTACCTATATGGAAGTGAAAAAACAATTCCTTCCTACTATTCTTCTTAGCATTATAGTTCTAGATCTATCTTAGGTCTAACTTGATCTATTAAAGAATAAATCAAATGTGAAAATTTATGAATGGAACACAAAACTTTATGGGGAAACCAATGATCTATTAATTGAAATGAGATAAATACATCAAATAAATTACCTCTTAGTGTAGATTCATCTCTCCCTTCCCCTTTATCCTCCTCATCTCTTAAACAAACCTAGTAAATTTGACTACAACTAATGTAGAACGAAGAAGGTCCTTTATATTTAGACAACACTATGCAAATGATCCTTCCTTCTCATGCTCAGTATTTGACTTCTTTATATAGATTCTTGTAAGAGTCTTGGGAGAGATTCTAGATCTTGTAGAGACCAATGGAGACTCGAATGTTGTGAGTTCCAAGGCTCGTGCCCCAAAGAACCAAATCATCCCTCTCTCATCTCTTCAAAACTCTATAAATCTATAAGGTTTTTGATTGTTTTTCTTTTAGTGAATTGGTGTCAAGTGACATGTCTCTATTCATCTCATATGTAACCAACGAGCCCCCAAAAAATTGTGTAAACCTTTAGATGAGAGTTGTGTCTTGGATTACATTTTTTGTTGTGTCCCTTTTGATAATATAGGGTGGAAATTAAGGATATAATAGTGTTTTCCACCTCTTGAGCCTTAGAGAGGCTTGGTAAGTATGAGATCACTCAGATAGGTGGTTTTCCATTGACTTCCTCAAAGGGGGTCATTTTAGTATCAACATGATAGCTAATATTATACCACCATTTCTCTAAGGGTAACCATTGTACTCATTAGGATTATTTTTTAGAATAAAAACAATGTATAAAAGATTTCCAATTTTTTTTGAAAGTTTCTATTTAGCCATGTCTTTAGGGGTGATATGGTGTGTTGAGATTCACATGGTATATTGAAGCTAAAACAACTCCTACTAGAAATTTTTAATGAAGGTAGGATCATGATCAATTGTAATGGATTTATGAATGTCATGTAGTTTGAAAATATATGAATACTTTTTCTACTTAGAGGCCTTGAATGGGCATTATAGGTCATATAAGTGAGCATGTTTGGAAATTTGATAAAAAAATTACCATGATCACTAATTCATTTCTATATTTTGGGAAGCAAACAATTAATTCCATAGAAATGTCAGTCCACGCGGTGGAAATAATGGGTAAGAGTTGTAATTTTCTAGGGTGATTTATTGTTGCCTCCTCATGTCATTGGAAACTATCACATTTTACCACAAAAGTGTGGAAGTACTTCTTCATTCCTTCACAAAAGAATGAATTCTTAATCCTTTCATATGATTTCTAAAACAAAAAATGACTTGTTGTGGGAGAGGACTGTAATTGAGACAACACATTGGATTTAAATGGTGAATCCCAAACCAAACAAATACATCCCTTATAACAAATTTTATCAAAGTTCAAAGTGTAGCTTGGGTGTGCCTATTGGTCAACCTATAGCTAGTGGATTATTGATCCAAAAATCCTTAGATACCATTTATTATTTTAAAATATGCATGTGAGCATCTAACCTCATTTAGAATAATTCTTGATCATATTGAGGTTATTTGTAGAAAAATAATGATGTGCTTCTTATCCAAAATCTCATAAACTGATGATTTATTTGAAGAATTATGAGATAACACAACAAAAAATAAAAGAACTCAAATTACACAATATTGATGACATATATTATTACTTCATCTTCAAATCCCTTCTAGATAGCAATACTTCTCTTCTTTATCTAAAAATGTCAAATTACATTAAAACATGGACTTACAAAAGCCAATTTTATGGACTCTCTTTAATATCACTACTCAAACTTAGAAAAGGGGTTTACCATTGATTTCCTAGAAAAATTTTGAGAAAAATGATTATGAAGTCATCCATATTCAAAATTGGCTTCATTTTACCCTCTTTACATGCCAAACAATGCACTATGGTGCTCATTAATGAAAATTTGGACTAATACTTTCACAAATGACCTCTTAGCACAAAAATAACATCATCATTGAACTTCTCTAGGAAAATCAAGAAAAATGAGCATAAACATGCCTATCTTTGGAAAATATACCTCATGACACACATATCAAGACAATACAAAATTCTGCTCCTTTCCTTGCACACAAATCCATGCAATTTGTACCATACTTGGTCTCAAGACATATTCCTGCATTGGGATCTACACCATCATTGGGATGTGTGTTGGTCTTAGATTGCACACCGATAAATAGGTCGTGGGCCCGTAACTATACCCATCTTCCATGCTATCAACATTTAAAATTCCGTTGGGGAATCCCATAGTATGTGGTTCCATTGGTATAGTGGTTAAGGAGTTAGAAATATAGATGGTAGGTTGGGGGATTAAACCCCGACGACCTCTGATTGTTTCGTGGCTTTGTTGTATTCATTGGTGGAATATACTATATGGTTATACATATGTGGTGGCATATAGTTTTTAATGCCCCATGGATCTTGACACACAGTTATATGATATACCATGCGACCATATATTATGGGTCGAGGGTTTATCCCTCAGCCCCCTTGCCCATTCAAACCTTAACCAACCTTAAATAACATTTACAACATATATGGTTAACAACTAATGCAATGGTGTGATGGTAGAAGGGCTTGTGAAAGGTTATGGGAGGTCGTGATTTTGACCCCCATCAACTCCCATGAAATTTTGATATCCACAAACCATAATAGGCTAATGAGGTATTTCCATGTGGCAGTCTCTTATTGGATTCTTTGTACCACATGTCAATCCATAATTGGTGCCAACTGTATGTATGGATTTCCAAGTCACCTACCAACTTGTTATACCACACCAACACTGTAAGGCCTGTACGATCATGCCACATGTCACCATTTCAATGGTGACACATGTCACATTTAACACTTTGAATTTTTCCTTTTTGTCCTGGTTTGACCCAAACTTTGACTATCCATAATGTTTGCATATGAACTCCGCTTGAGGTTATTTTTGCGTCATTGGAAATATATCCTCAAGCTCTACGCAATTGTGTATTTTTAAAGAGCATTTGAGATGGTCAAATATTGATCTTTTTTGGATCCTCCTGGTCCTTTGTGAGCGTTCTTGATCTTCATGGACCTTATGTGAACATTATGTATCCTTCTAAATAAATCATGTTCATGATATTGGTGTTATAAAAATAGGAACATGGAGAAATAAAATAAAAAAAATGCCGAAACAAAACACAGAAGATACACAATACAATAGAGACACAAATTTACGTGGTTCACCCAGTGTGGGATATGTCCACCAGAGAAATTGCCAGGTCCTTCCTATATTATTATCCAACATATGAAGGGATACAACCTACAACAAACCCGCTATAACTTCCTCTTCTTTATCTCACAGTCTCCTATCTCAGAATACAATATTCACCATCAACCATAGCCACAATACATTTCCCTCATAAAAGAGGGTTGCCTTCTAGGGAAAAAAAACCTAACATAATCTCTACCGTTAGATCTGTGACCTTATAATGAATGGTCTAGATTTACAATGAAATTACAATATACATTTACAAGGCATTTTTTCTTTCGGGGGCTTCGCTCCCAAACCCCCATCGGGGGATGCTGCTCCCGAACCCCCGTTGGGGGTCCGCTTGCCCCCAGAACCCCCATCCAGGGGGGATAACCCCCCCAGACCCCGTAGAGGGGGTACCCCCCTCTGCACTCCCCCGCGTGGAAAAGTGTACATACTTCTGGGGTATAAATACTTCATGGGGTATAAACACAGTTGAAAGCAAAAGAGATTTGAATCAGGAAGATAATCAGGCTCCACAACCAACAATCTCCCACTTGGAGACTGATCTCAGCAACTCCACCACTGTTATATATGCTGGAATCTGAACCTTCTTGGACCTAGCAAATTTCTCATCTTCATATTCATTCTTGAAGACCAACTGAAACTAAGCAGGAACTCAGTTTCTCTTTGGTTACTCCCTTTGTTAACATGTCTGCAGGATTTTGGCTAGTGTGTAT
>JZKD02S1677138.1:808837-844989 GCA_000966675.3 Picea glauca | reverse complement strand
CTTTTCTCCTCCATCTTCTTCCTTCAACTTGTAAACCCATTTATTCTGCAATGCTCTTTTTCCCACAGGAAACTGAACCAAGTCCCAAGTCTGGTTATTTTCCAAGGAATCCATTCCCTCTTTCATGCCTTGCTCCCACTTCTTTTTGGTGTCTACATGCATTGCCTCTTCATAACATTCTGGTTCACCAGGATCAGTCAACAATAAATAATACAATGAAGGAGAGTATCATTCAGGGGGTATACTTAACCTGGTAGATCTTCTAACAATACTTGCAGGTGTTTGAGGTACCTGTTTCTCCTGTTGTTGTACATTTTGATTTTTTGGTTCCTTTGGAATTTCTTTTTTAGTGATCTCATCAAGCACTGTGTATTCTTCTTTTTCTTTTTCCCGTTTCTTTCACTGCAACTGATCTTTGTACATGACCTTCTCATTGAATATGAAATCTCTACTCCTAATGATTTTTTTATTTTGATAAATTCATAAGCGATAACCAAAATCATTTACACCATATCCAATAAAGGTACACTTCTTGGATTTTGCCTCAAGCTTTGTTCTATTTTCTTTATCAATATGAACAAATGCTTCACAACTGTAAGTTTTAAAAAAAGAATAGTTTACCTTTTTTCCTATCCATTCCTCCTCTGGAATTATACCATCCAAAGATCTTGAAGGTCCTATGTTTATTAAGTAAACAACAGTATCTACAACATCTTCCTAGAACTGTAAGGGAAAACTGGCATACAATCTCATACAACTTGCACACTCCATGATTGTCATGTTCATCCTTTCTGACACACCATTTTCTTGTGGTGTTCTTGGAACTGTCTTCTCTCTACGAATCCCATGGTATGAACAAAAATCATCAAACTCCTTGCTGTAATATTCGCCTCCATTATATGATCTAAGACACTTTAACTCTTTTCCTGTCTCATTCTCAACCAAAGCTTTCCATTTTTTAAAAGTATAAAAAACATCAGATTTTTGTCGAATGCAATAAACCCAAGTTTTTCTAGTTGGATCATCAATAAAAGTAACATAATAATTAGAGCCACCAAGAGATGATACCTGAGCTGGTCCCCATACATATGTATGCACAAGATCTAACCTTTCATTCTTCTTTTCTTTTCTGACTCTGAGAATTCTGACTCTCTTTTGTTTTCCATAAACACAATGCTCACAGAAGTCCAAATCAATTTGTTTAAGATATGGAAACAAATTTCTTTTGTGAATTATCTGCATACCCTTCTCACTCATGTGTCCAAGCCTATGATGCCATAGTGTTGTATCCACTCCTGTAGAAGCTAAAGAGATAGAAGAGTTAGTATTAACAGTACATAAATACAATGTACGTACCTTCTCTCCTTTCTCTATCACCAATGATCCTTTGATGACCTTCCATGTCTTATCTATAAATATGGATATACAACCTTCACTTGCCAACTACCCTGTTGAAATTAGATTTTTCTTTAAATACGAAACATGTCTTACCTCTTTCAACAACCATTGGTTTCCATTTCGTTGCTTTATTTTTACCTTTCCCATTCCAACAATTTTGCAGGGTGCATCATCACCAAAATGAACCTGTCCAAAATCACCTTGAACATAATCTAGAATTTTTTTCCTATGGGGTGTGGCATGAAATGAAGTTCCTAAATATACTACCCAAAACTCAGAAATATTATCTACAAAAAGAATCAAAGCATATTGTAACACAACACCTGTTACATTTGCTTCCTGATTTCTCTCTTGTTCTCCATCTCTTTGTTTCTTTGGAGCTTTGCAGTCTTTCTTTAGATGTCCTTTCTTCCCACAATTCCAACACTCTATCTTTCCAAGTCTGGATTTGGATCTTCCCTTCCTAGAATTTTCGCGATTCCCTGAGCCCTTTCCTCTATCCTTTTTTCTTCCTCTGTTCTCCATGTTCAACACATTACCTGATGTCTCACCTGTGATTTTCCGTCACATTTCTTCACTAAGGATAACACCAACACCATCATCAAATTTTAAAGTATTTGAACCAGAGACAGAGTTACTTACAGCCATGACCAAGCTGTTCCATCTTTCTGGCAATGAGAACAAGATTAGAAGAGCCCCGACCTCATCATCAAAGTCCACTTTTACATAACTTAGTTTATTAGTAACCGTATTAAATTCATTTAAATGATCTGCAACAGACCCACCTTCTAACATCTTCATATTAAATAATCTCTTCATTAGAAATACCTTATTTAACGCCGAGGGTTTTCATACAATTTGGCCAATGCATCCATCAAACCCTTCATTTTCTTTTCTTTGGAAATATTGAAAGCCACCGACGCTGCTAGGCTCAGTCGTATCGTTCCTAGAGCCTTTCTATCAAGAATCTCCCATTCTTCATCCTTCATGGCCATCAACTTCTTTGCTACTCCGCCCAATGGTAGGAATAGATCCTTTTGATATAAATAATCTTCCATCTACATCTTCCATAACTGGTAGTTTTGGCCATTAAATTTCTCGACCCTAAACTTTCCATCTTCCGACATTGCTCCCACTCGAACCAGGAACCCTCTTTTCATGTGAGTTACCTTTCGCTCTGATACCAGTTGTTAGAAAAATAGGACCAATGAGAAATAAAAAAAAACAAATGTGGAAACAAAACACAGAAGATACACAATACAATAGAGACACAGATTTACGTGGTTCACCCAGTGTGGGCTACGCCCACCAGAGAAATTGCCAGGTCCTTCCTATATTATTATCCAACATATGAAGGGATACAACCTACAACAAACCCGTTATAACTTCCTCTTCTTTCTCTCACAGTATCCTATCTCATAATACAATATTCACCATCAACCATAGCCGCAATACAATTCCCTCATAAAAGAGGGTTGCCTTCTAGGGAAAAAACCCTAACATAATCTCTACCATTAGATCTGTGACCTTATAATGAACGGTCTAGATTTACAATGAAATTACAATATACATTTACAAGGCAATTTTTCCTTCGGGGGCTTCACCTCCAAACCCCCATCGGGGGACTCTGCTCCCGAACCCCCGCTGGGGGCCCACTTTCCCCCAGACCCCCCAGCCAGGGGGATAGCCCCCCCAGACCCCGCAGAGGGGCTACCCCCTCTTTGCACTCCCCTACATGGAAGAGTGTACATACTTATGGGGTGTAGATACTTCATGGGGTATAAACATGGTTGAAAGAAAAAGACCTCTGAATCAAGAAGATAATCAGGCTCCACAACCAACAATTGGCATATAATCACCATTCTTGATGTGTATCTACTTGCATCTAGTCAAGCAATGAGAAATATAAGGAAAATAGGGACCCTTCCTCATCATACTCCCTAGAGAGAGCTTAAGACAATTTCCTTACCCTTATTATAGATCATGATCTCATAATCATAGCCTAATATTTTTGTGACACTTTTTTTTTTCTCTTGGGAGGAAATAATATATTCCAAGAATTATTCTAGTCTATGATGGTTTGTTTTAATCTATAAATGGTTTCTTATCAAGTAAGGAGACCAAATTTCAATTGCATGAACAATATACAATATTTCCTTCTCATAGATGGATTTTCCCAACTCTATACCACATAATTCATTAATTGCTATGATCCCAAGGGTGGCATATATGGGGTTATATCTATATGATATGACCCCAAGGAGGAGAACATATGTGATTAAATGTACATGTAATGTGTGAATGTATATGTAACAGGGTCAATGTAATAATAAAGGGACCACATGTGCAATGTATGAATAGGGTTATATAGATATCATGTATTCATTATTGAAGGATGTGAATTGTGATGTATGAATGTATTTGGGTATTTGGATGCAGTTATCCTATTCTTTAAGGCATTATTGTCTAACTTGTCTCTCTTATATTTATTGGAGTTTTTCTCCACACTCACATAAGGTAAATGGTGTGTACTTATGGTTTATTCTGATATTTTAAGCATTTGGTATCAACGAAAATTATGCAATAACTAACCATCAAGGATTAATAATAGAAAGAATTGATTTTGGATGGATGGATCATCATCAATAGAAAGAAGAATTTTTAAAAATAAGAAAATCATATTACTTGGTTTCATCACATGTAAAGCCTTTAAATCTTCGAGGACACATATTTTGAAGTAGGGTATTATGCTATAACCCCAAGGGTGGAATATATGGGGTTAAATGTTGATGATCTGATCCCAAAAGTGGTCATATATGGGGTTAAATGTTGATGATCTGATCCCAAAAGTGGTCATATATGGGGTTAATTGTACATGTAATGTGTAAATGTATATGTAATAGGATCTTCCTAATAATAAAGGGACTATGTGTGCAATGTATGAATAGGTATATACAGAGAACATGTAGCCATTATTCAACAATGTGAATTGTGATGTAAAAATGTGTTTGGGTATTTGGAGGAGGTTCTCATATTGTTTAAGTACTTATTGTGTAATTTGTCTCTCTTATATTTATTGGAGTTGTACTCCATGCTAACATTTGGTTCATGGTGTGTACTTCTCGTTTATTCTAATATTTTAAGAATTTGGTTCATAACATCACTAGAGAAGGAAAGTGGGAATCACTCTTGCATTAACATATCCCTGATCCCTTTCCCAAGGCATCACACTCAAAAAAATATTTTTTATTGAATTCGAGTAAGGAGAGGATTGGTTTAGGACACATATCATCTTTTAAATCATGCAAATACTATTTAGACTCTTCAATAAAATTGAATTAATTATTTTTGGACAATGTGGTGAGGGGAGAAACAATTTTACCATACCTATAGACAAACTTCTCATAATAAATAGTGAGGTGAAGAAATCCATGAAAATTTTTGAGGGTATTGAGATGATACTAATTTATCATCCCCTCATTTTTCTTAGGATAAAAATGCACATCCTCCCCACTAACAATGTGTCTCAAATATTATACCTTGGAAGAAACCAAAGAACATTATAATTCTTGAGGAATAAATTATTATTACATAGGATTTGTAAGACCTAATCCACATGTGACACATGTTTCACCCAATTTTTTTTGTAGAACAAGTTGTCATGAAATAATATCGAGACAAGATGGTGTAAAATGGGTCTAAACATTAGGTTCATGAGGTTTTCAGTGGTGGAATTCACACTGCAAACAACAAAATCATTCACCAATTTTTTTTAATGAACTTCATGAGTGTGGAAAGTATTTTTTGGAATATCCACTTCATGCGAATTTGGTGATGGATAGAATGAAAATCAAGTTTCATGAAGAAATTTGTTTCATGTAGCTCATCTAATAGATCATCAATGACTAGGATGGAAAATTTATCTTTGAATTTCAAGTTGTTAAGGGATAAAAAATCAAGACACATGGGCCAAGTGACTTCTTTTTTAATAACCATGGAAACCAGACAAGAGTAGGTATTGGTGCTAGGATGAAGGATATATGCAACTAATAGCATTTGGAAAATATTTTCAATTTTCATTATTTAGGGAAAAAGGATGATGGTATAGGTGCACATTAGATGGAGGATACATGAAGAAGTGGAATGCTACAATCATTCTCTCTCTCTCTAATGGTGGTAATCCTTGGGGAATTTCAAATACATTTTGGTGTTTGTCCAAGGATAACTACAAATATGGATGATTTGAATGACAAGAACCCTCAATGTTTGAATACCATGGAATTATTCAATAATGTTAGAATAACCATTTTTTTATAATAATTCCATACAATGGGAGATGACTATTTATAGAGAGCCTTCTTAGAGACCTTTGAGCATGTAGGAATTCACAACTTTATGAAAAATGATATATAATTCTAACAAATCCACAGTGATGGGGCCTAATGTTCTCATCCATTCAACACACAAAAAAATACCACGGATACCCATGTAAGTGAAAAACATGTGATATTTTAGGGAATACTCACACACTTGAAGTTTCACATTTTCACACTAGCCACCACATTTCATAGATCTCTCATTAGAAATAATAATATGAAAGTTATTAGAAAAATAGATATGGAATCCTATTTCTTCACCAATGTGGTGATGAATGAAATTGTTTTCATTGTTTGTTAATATGATGAATTTCTACTACTTGATATAGACAACCAACTTTAACATCTAAGAAGAATAAATAACAGTCAAATCATGAAAAGAGATTTGGGGTTCTTCACCCAATTAGTCATAAAGAGGAACTTCCTCAATGATGGGACTGACTTCCTCCTGAGTTACACCATCAATTTCATCATCAAATATTTCCTTTCAAATATCCATAAACAAAAAAAATTCCATACAAATTTATGATATGGAGAATATTTTTCATCACATTTATAGTGGAGACCCTTAAGTTGGAATTCTACCATTTGATTTTGAGTCAACTTGTAGACCTTGAGGAGTGGGGAAATATAATGAGGAGACATCGTATTTGGGCATGGACATAGAGAAATTTTGGGGAATTTGGACTGAGAATAGGATACTTGTGAATGATTAGCAATATAGGTGGCCCAACCAAGTAGCAAGGTGGTTCATCTCTAGTTAGGCTCTGATTTCCTCTTGAATTCCACTCATAAAGAATTTATTTAAAAATTGTTCAGTTAAATTTTACATTCTAACAATGAAAAATTCAAAACAATCAATATAGTCTTCCACCATCCTAATTTTATGTGATTTGTTAAGCTACCCCCAAAAAATTGTATTCTTAATAAACTAGGAAAATAAGGATTTGACAAATTGTTGCCATGTAATGACTCCTATAGATTATTTCTTATGCCATTGCCACCACTACTAGAATTGGATATCTATATATATGACGCCAATTTAAAGTTTCAATAGGATTTCCACTATGGGATGAATGGAAAATTAGTTCTCCATTTTCTTAACCTAACTAATCAGATCTGACCCATCACACACATATTCAAATATTCGTAGGGAACTGATGCATCAAAATGTGTGAATGGTTAGAAAATGAAAGGTCATTGTTGGGAAATTCATATTCTTCATTGTTATTAACCTTATAATATCCTTCACCAAAAAATATACACCCTCCTCGAGCTAACCATTGAACTTCTCAATATGATCAAAACAAAGGTTGAATTTTGGAATGAGGTATGGAATATTTAATTCAAATGTTTTAACTAAATAAGAGAGATACTAAACCATTTTCTTTAGTTCATCCATGCTTGACTGGTTGTGGGTGTTTATCATGGGAACATTGGGTCCACTAAACAGTTTATCCAATATCTATCCCAACATGTTGAGTGTCCTTAGAGGAATCTCAGGAGAGGGGACACAAGCAATGGTACTAGTGGGTCCACAAAAAATGCAAAGTGAAATCATGAAAATTAACATTGTGTAAGGATCATTTTGAGCTAGGTCTCCCAAAATGTTTTTGATGGAATGCAATCAATTTTTATTTAACTCCAAGGGGAGTATTAATATCATATGAGTATTGCTACAATGATGCAATTCTCAAATTCTTGATATTGCAAATTATGTAGGAATTTTTGCAACCCGTCATACATAATATAGGGTTTATAAGGAGAGACAATGGATTTTAGAGTCTTTTGATACTTGAATCCATTAGGAATGAAACAAAAACATCACGAGGATGTAAATCCCCCGACGTTTTTATAGAGGTGGTACTCCTCTTTAGATTTTCTTGGGAATTCTAGGTATTCAAAATGTGGGACTTTGGAGAAGTTTGTCATAGTAATACAAAGAAATATAAATATTACAAGAAATATAAAAGGAAAATATTTTTTTTGTTTTTTAAAGAAAGTTCCTGAGAAAGGACCAGGAATCGAGCAGATTCACACATTTAAAGAAAATAAGAAAATTTTCCTCACGTCCATCATAGTTTAACTATTTATTTATGATCACATAAAAATAAAAAGAAGATGGTTTGCATTGACAAGAGAATTTTAAAAGAGTGAACATGGAAAATTCAAATAAATATAATGATATATCAACCTAAAATAATTTGTATTCAAAACGCAGGGTTACAAAGTACAATCCAGATTATTTCCGAAGTAGCTCTCTTGAAATTTCTAAAAAATATATAGTCTGTTACATATTCTTTGAAATTTAAAATGTGTTGGTCTTAAATACTAGGATTGGGGATCCCATGGACCATAAAGACAATATACACAATAATTAATATTGTATAAGGAATATGGTGGGTGGTAAAAGAACATCAAGACCTGGTAAGAACAAAAGAGGAGTTATCAATATTAAGTTAAACCTTTCTAGTGAAAGAGGTGGAATACCTGGATGAAGGAATTGATAAAGAAAGAAGGATGTGATCAACATAAACTTACTATGATGGTCTCTCATATCTTCACTTTCTTGTTGGTGTCCTTTTATTGTCTTCATTAACAGTTACATGAACTGTCTCAATTGTTTCTTTCCCCTCAGTTGTGAATTTTTCAATCACTTTATTAAACTATTATTCAATATAAATTTTCATTGGTGCCACGTTGATTTCATGCTGGATTCTGATGTTGAAAATATCTCCCTCCAAGTATTTCAGATCAAGGGAAATTCCATGTAATTCTTCTTCAATGTCCATATTTTTCATGGAGTAGTTGTAACGAACATCCTCGTTACGACGACAACCTCTTATAACAAGTGCAATTTATTTATTTTTGTTTGTGCATGTGCACAAGTATAAAAAATACATTTGACTCAGAGTTGCCATACGACGACGAACATGGCACCTGCAACTACAACAACAACATAACAATCTAATACGCACATCAATCATCTGCAAGCAATGAACGACAATCATCCGACAATAAATAAGACTAACTACCCACCCGTCCTACCCTGCAATGGTTAGGACCTCCATGACACATAAGAAATGCTCAAGCCCAGGTTCCCATCGATTTTAAACATTTAAGGTCTCAGGGATGGCGACTATTCTGAGGAACATGGCGGTGTCTACATCCCTCCCGACACAAGCAGACCAAGCAATAAAAATGTTAACAACCAAGTACAACAATAATTAATGAAAAACCATGCCCTCTACGGAAGGCGCAAGTCAGAAGGATTCCGGCAACAACCAACCATTAGTTAATACTCTTCATTACCTACGACTCAATTGGAAATAATTACAGATCAATCACTCCGTTTAATTTCCATTAGTTGATGAGTCACCCAAACCAGCGTTAAAATAATGTAAAATCAATTAATTGCAAATCCCCATTACTAAATCATAATAACTTATTGTTCTTAGATCTAGACATTATATTTTATCTGTTATCAATGATAAATAAATTTCAACATCATTACAATAGAGTAATAACCATAATTCATTTTATATTACAATACTAAAAAAACGACCTTCACATTACATCTTATAGGTTATCTATAACAATTACATTAACATCACCATATAACGATAACAACATTAATATTAACATTACCATAAACATTAGTGTTAACATCAAACTTTACATTGCATTAATCATTACCATAAAAAAATAATAACATTAACATTTTATACTATAATAACTTGCAAGTAAAATAACAATCACATCACTTCTTGTATGTTACCATTACAATAAAAAAAACAATATCAACATTATTTTTTTTATTATAATAACCTTTCAATTAAAATAACAATAAAATTTCATTACTGTAGCATTACACTTACCTATTAAAATATCAATATATCACAGTCACCTATTTCATAAATAATACATTCAATGACATTACCTTTATGTATTACAATAACCATCAATTTCAGTAAGGTACCAACGCCATCACTTATTATTACAATAACGTTGCAATTTAAAATAACCACAACATTACAATGTGTATTTTGTCTAACCCTAACATTACCTTTATTTTATCTTGCAGGAACAATATATTGCAATGGCCTTATATTCACATATTACCATATTAATATATTATAGTAACAATACCTTTACAAATCACAATAACATTTATGTTATCAATAACAATCACAATTATGCTTTATTTTAAATTACCATGTCATTACAATAATAAATACAATAAAATAACAAAAAAAATACATTCTATAAATTATTAACAACAATAAAAACTAGTGGCCCAACCACTATGCCAAGTAAAGCCTAAAAATTAGCAACGAGACAACTAGTGGCTATGAGTGCATGCCAGGCATCAATAATCAAATTGGTAACTATCAAAATGGCAACTGTCAGAACCAGGAATCAACTCAGAAATTTTTCCTGACGCCCTCATAGAAAATCCTTTCACAGTCGTACATCAAGCTCTTGCAGAGGTAAATATATATGTTTCTAATTCAATTTTGCAGGGGAAAATGGATACGAATTTAACACACGTTGACAACATTCTATCATTCAACCGAAAGGCATATCGTTTCCTATTCGCCTACTCCGAGTGTCATCCACGCGGTCCGTGCTGCTCCCACTCGCCAACCATCAAGACCTCACAGGTACCTCCAAGCCAATGCTAGGGGTACTCTGCTTCCCCCTTAGCCCCCCGAGCCACAAAGGGGCACACACTATCCAGATGGTACGTCTAGCTCCCAACTCACCTCGCAAGGCCAAGCTACCACTCCTCTCTGAGCTAGGAAATCCCAACTCCCCACAAGTAAATCAGTCAAGTCAGTAATCCGGTAGCGTATCATTACGCTAACAGACGATCTCCTTCTTCCTTCTCCTCCCTCTCTTTTATAGAATTTTAGAACTTCCATTCTTTCCCTAAATCTCATTAAATTTCAAGTTTTAATAAAAATCTTCTAAAAATTCTCCTTCGTACAAGTGTCATCCATCCCCCAATTTTCTCCAATAATTATCTTCTTTAATTTATTTATTGTCTCATTTCCCTCACCCACCTAGTGTTACTCCTAAATTTACTCATAGGTGTCCCTAGATTCCCTTATAAGTTTTAAAAGCTTTCCCTAAAAAGAAATTACTAAATCAGTTCAAAATTAGAAGTTTATTTAAATGTTGATTCTTTCCTAAGTTGGTTTTTTGCTTTTTACCATGACTTCCCCTCTTTCCCTGTTTAGGTTACCTCCTTTCCCTAATTTCCTATTTTTTACATTTCCTTCATTCCTTTTTTATTTGAGCTAGAAAAGATAGTTGTGAAAATTATTCTCCTTTTACTTTTATTATTAATTTAGTACCTTTTGAAATTATCAAAAGTTAAAATAAATTAATTTCTTCTTGACATTTTATATCCACTAACTTTAATTAATTTCTTACTCTCTTCATTTTACCCCCAAAAATTTATGAAGACCAAAACTATTACTTAAGTGGTTTTTAGTTTAAATTTTATTATTTTATTTTTATATGGTATATTTTCTTAAGGGTAGACAAAATTTTACCCCTAGAGAAGTCTTAGACTTAGAACTTAGATTTTGAACTGGGCGACATTTAATTAGGGAAGTTGTTTTAAAATTTCTTAATGTGTTGTCTATATTAGGGATATCTAGGTTCCTCCCTCTATCATCATCAACGTGACGTGCCCTTCAGGACGCACTAGGTGCTCCAAGGGTGCCACTTGCGTCATCTGTTCCTTTGTGCGATATGCCCTTCACGATGCACTACATGCTCCAAGGGTGTCACTCACTTCTTGACTAATTGGTAGACATCAATAACCCCTGGATACAACACTCTTCTAGGTGAACTTGTGGAAGACTAAGGGCTTCTAAGGAATAAGGCCCCCGCCTTATTACGCACCCCTTAGAATCATCGTGAGCTACTGTTGCAGTCTTCCCTCACGACATCATGGGTCCTCTCGATTTAGGCAATCGTTAACCTATAGTTTGAGCCACGACGGGAGTGCTAGTAGGCCATGGTAGGGCTATTGTCCACACCTCTCCCTCAACCTCTCTGGTAGTTGTGTGTGACCCCTTTACTCCATATGTGAGTCTGGTCGGCAAGCTATCGTCAGCCTACATCATCAACAAATCATGTCAGAACATGTCCACATCATATCATCATCTCAAATGTATTAATATCACAGTAAATCAATCAAACCCAAATAGCACACTCCCTGACTCAATCTGGAGTCCAAGGGGTTCCATCGATGCCTCTACATCCTCAAGGTCCAAAACCCTACACACTCAGAAAAACTGAGTCAATAGCACCTGTCTATGTCAATGTAGTAAAACAACATGTCATCTACCCATGACGCATCATAATCAAAGACAAATGTTTTAATATCATAATAATCCAGATCACTTGTGAGAAAGTGTCCTCAAAGAATAAGTTCACTCATTGCGCCAGAGCGGGATGTTACATACACCCCCTCTTGGTCTAAACTTTGTCCTGAAGTATCATAGTGTAAATGTCGAAAATAAAGTGTATCACAGTGTCATATGTCTAACTATCAAACAAAAATGGAAACTTCCGCCGCATATCATATGCGTCCTCCCAGGTTGCTGAGTGCAGACTATAATTGTCCCATTGGACCTTGACCTGACCTATCGTTCGACGTCGTAGTTGTCGAACACGATGATCCAAGATGCAGACCGGCTCAGCCGTGAGTGTTCCCTTGTCCGATACCTGCAAAGAACTCATGTCAATAACATGTGTAGGATCACTAATATAATGTCACAAAATAGATACAAGAAAGACATCGTGCATATGCCACAAAGAATCATGAAAGTCTAGTCGATAAGCCATGGGCCCCTTTCCCTCCACAATATCGAAAGGTCCCACGAACCTAGGAGAGAGTTTAACTCCCTTCCCAAACTTAATCGAACTCTTATACGGTTTAACCCAAAAGAAGACTCGATTGTTGACCTCGTAACTACAGTCGACATGACGCTCATCGACATAACTCTTATGTCGATCCTACACTTCTTTAATCCTTTGTCTTATGGTTTTCATTTGGTCTTCCATTTCTTGGATCACTTCTAGTCCCACTAGGATCCTATCCTCAAGCCGATCCCAACTCAAGGGCATCCGACATGGTCGCCTGTAAAGAAACTCGAAAGGCACCATTTTAATGGTGCTTTGCTAATTGTTGTTGTAAGTGAACTCTACTAGAGGAAATAATTCTTCCCAATGCTTTTGTTGGTCCATCACGTACATGCGTAACATGTCCTCCAAGTATTGGTTCATTCGTTCGGTCTATCCATCAGTCTTCGAATGATACGCAGTACTAAAGTTAATTTGGGTTCCAAAGGCCTCTTGGAACCTTGTCCAAAATCGTCCAGTAAACACCAATCCTCTATCGGATATAATCCTCTTAGGAACGCCATGTAGCCTCACAATCTCATTGATGAAAACTCTAGCAATGTCAGGTGCCCGATACGTCGTGCACACAGGAATAAAGTGAGCACTCTTCATTAGAGTGTCTACTACTATGAAAATCGAGTCATGTCTCCTTTCCATCAGTGGCAATCCAACAATAAAATCCATCGAAATAACTTCCCATTTCAATTCTGGAATGGCATGTCATTGTAGTAACCCTATTGGGTGTCTATGTTCAACCTTTACTTGTTGACATTCTAGACATCTGGCCACATAGTTGGCTATGTCGACCTTCATTCCCTGCTATAAGAATAAGGGTTTAAGGTCTTCCCTCATCTTCGTGACTCCCAGGTGATCCATGTAAACTTCTCTATGAGACTCACACAGGATCAACTTCCTCAACTCCTTGTTTGGTGGTACGTAAATCCAACTTTTAAACCTCAAAAACCCATCACTATCAAATGAAAATCCCTCATATCGTGGTACCATCATTGTTTTTTTTTCGATAAAACCCTCGATCTCTTTGTACCAGTCATTGTCACGCTGTAAAGTGAGAATATTCTCACGTAGTTTCTTCTGAAGAGGCAACACCAAAAATATGCGTGGTCTTTGACTCAAATCATCCACCACTTGGTTCACTATTCCCTTTATGTAAGTAATCTCAAAGTCGTACTCACTAAGCAATTCCGACCAACGCCGTTGTCGTGCGTTCAGGTCACTTTGCCTAAAAATGTGTTGTAGTCCACAATGATAAGTCTGTAGTTCAAATTTTCATCCAACAAGGTAGTGTCTCCAAACCTTCAAGGCATATATGATGGCTAATAACTCCAAATTGTGTGTCACGTAGTTCTCCTCATGCCTTCTCAGTTTCCTCGAAATGTAATCAATCACTCGTCTGTCTTGCATCAAGACTCCGCCTAAGCCTTCCTTGGATGTGTCTATGCATACCAAGAAGTTCGGGTCCATTTCAAGAACCTTTAGTATCGACGCTATCGTCAACAACTCTTTAAGCCTCCGAAATGCATCCGCGCATTTCTCAGTACAAACGAACTTCTTGTTTTTCTTCTACAATTCCATGTTCGGATTTTCTATCTTCGAAAATCCCTTGACAAACTGTCGATAGTGTCCTGCTAAACCCATAAAGATACACACTTCCATGACATTCATCGGCACAGGCCATTCCATAATAGCCTCGACCTTGGTTGGATCCACGATGATGTCTTCCCTGGAGGTGACATGCCCTAAGTAGTTAATCCTTGATTGATAAAAAGAGCATTTGGACAATTTCCCATACAATTTGTGCTCTCCCAGACATTGTAGTACCAAGTGCAAGTGCTCATCATTCTCCTCTGTCGTACAAAAGTAAATCAAAATATCATCAATGAACACTTGGGCGAACTTGTCCAAGTACTCGCGGAACACCCCGTTCATCAAACTCATAAATACCCCTGGGGCGTTTGTCAGTCCAAATGGTAAAATAGTAAACTCATAATTTCCAAACCTCGCCTTAAAGGCGGTCTTAGGGACATCATCCTCCTTGATCCCTAACTAGTGATACCCTGATCACAAATTGATCTTGGAGAACATCGTCGCATGCTTCATTTGATAGAACAGATCATCAATTCTCGGTAATGGATATTGATTCTTCATCGTAGCCTTCTTCAGTTGACGGTAGTTAATAAAAAGCCTCCATGATTTGTCCTTATTTCATATGAAAATAATAGGTGCACCCCACGGTGACACACTAGGACGTATCAGTCCCAAGTCCAGCAACTCCTTGAGTTGCATTTTCAACTCTTGTAACTCTGGGGTCGACATCCGAAAAGGCGTTATTTCTATCGGTTCAATCCCCAGTTTTAGGTCTATGGTAAACTCCAATTTCCTCTCTGGCGGCATCCCAGGTAACTCCTCCAGAAACACGTCTGCAAACTCTCTCACCACCAGAAGGTGTTCAAAACCTTCTGCTACTCCCTTCTTGTTTAACGCAAGGATTGCATAAAGCTTGCACCCCTTGCGCATACTCTTCCATAGTTGTAAGGAAGAGATGAACCTTAGGGAAACTCCCTGGTTCCAACCTACAATCACACGTCTCTGTCCCTCATCATTGACCAAGCTCAACCATTTTGTCTTACAGTTGAGTATCGCCTCATGCGATTCCAACCAATCCATACCAATCATGACATCATAAGATCCTAAGATCGTGATGTACAAGTTCTCCCTAGTGACAAACTCTCCCAGGTTAAGGGCACAACCCATAACCTTTCCCCCGACCTTTTGTTTGGCTCCTGAGGCCATCTCTATGAAGCTAAACGCATCATGTTCGATTGACTTTACCTTAATCCTTTTTAGTGCTTCACCATAAATGAAAGTTTTGGTAGCACCGAGATCTGTCAAAATAATAAGGGTCTAGTCAATGACGGTACCTATCGTCTCGAGCACAGTCAAATGATGCTTTGCCTGGCAGTTATTCACCACTGCATGAATCCGATGGGCCTTGCCCATATCTCCCACGGTAGTGGGTCCTGATGATCCAGATGCTCTGGTCCTCTCCACAGGACAGTCGCATTGGTAGTGTGGCTCCCCACACGTCCAACACCCCTTCTTCATCCCATTAGTCCTGGTACTCGAAGTAGAAGATGATAGCCCACCGTCCTGGAACCCTAGTTTGTTCTACTGAACAGGCCAAAATTGTTGCTGCTATGGGAGGTGCTACTGTTGATGTTGTGGTCCCCAATAAGGTGTTCTCTGCTGAGGCGACGGTCACTGGGGTGTAGTAAAAGTGGATCCCCTCTAGAAGCCACGATATCTTGGCGTATGTCTCACTAGTGTCTGGTGCTGCGGTGTTCCAGATGAGACCTTCCCTACTGGTCTCATTGGAGTCCTGGTCTGACCCCCACTGATAATATCCTCCTCTACTATGAGGGCCTTCTAGATGACATCGTGCAAGGTTTGAGGCATCAAAATTATAACCTTTGCACGTAGGCTGCCATTAAGGCCAAACATGAACCTGTTGACCTTAAGTTTCTCTGTGTTAAGGTGCGGAGCATACTGGAGAAGCTCCATAAAACGAACCTCGTACTCGGGCACCATATGACCTCCCTGTCATAAGGCGTTGAACTCATTGAGTTGATGCTCAATGAATTCCTCTAAAAGGTACCTCTCTCGGAACTATTCCTCGAATAGTTCCCATGGCACGTCTTTGATGGCCATGTTCAGCTGCGGTAGGAGCGTCTTCCACCATAGAAGAGAACTCCCCTTTAGTTGAAAGACCACCATGCAGACCTTCATGTCGGAGGTATAATCGCGAAGTGCGAAGCACATCACCATGTTCTCCAACCATGCCTCGATGGCAGTGTCGTCTGGGGCACCAAAGAGCTCGGGAAATTTGACCTTCTCGAGTTCACGGTGAATGCTACCAGTAACGGTCAGTGCGCTCAGCAAAACCTCACCAGGCGCCGATGCTCTGGCCTCATCTCTGTCCAAATGGGTGATCAATGCCTTGGACATGCGCTAAAAGGATCTCATCATTCTGACTACATCACCAACTGCTATCTTCTCCTACCCGAGAACTTGCTCGTCTCCCTAGGGGTTAGACCCCTCAGGTGTGGATTCTACTAGAGGCATCGCGCCTCCTCCACTAGCACCCCATCGTCTGCCTCCTCGGCGTCCTCTAACCATGATTACCTACATGCACACAAGTCAACTCAATTAGCAACATTATAATCAAATCATAACAACGAAATCCGTAGCAATCCCAAGTCGCGGGTCAAACCTTCCTCTGATACCATATGTAACGAACCTCCTCGTTACGACGAAAACCTCTTATAACAAGTGCAATTTGTTTTTTGTGTGTGTGTGCATGTGCATAAGGATAAAAAATACATTTGACTCAGAGTCGCCATACGATGACAAACATGGCGTCTACAAATGCAACAACAACATAACGATCTAAGACGCACATCAATCATTTGCAAGCAATGAACGACAATCATCCGACAATAAATAAGACTTACTACCCGCCCGTCCTACCCTGCAATGGTTAGGACCTTCAAGACACATAAGAAATGCTCAAGCCCAGGTTCCCATCGATTTTAACCATTTAAGGTCTCAGGGCTGGCGACTGTTCTAAGGAACATGGAGGTGTCTACATCCCACCTGACACAACTAGACCAAGCAATAAAAATGTTTACAACCGAGTACAACAATAATTAATGAACAACCATGCCCTCTACGGAAGGATCAAGTCAAGAGGACTTCGACAACAACCAACCATTAGTTAAGACTTAGCATTAACTATGACTCAATTGGCAATAATTACAGATCAATCAATTCGTTTAATTTCCATTAGTCAACGAGTCACCCAAACCAGCCTTAAAATAATTTAAATTCAATTAATTGCAAATCCCCATTACGAAATCATAATAACTTATTGTTCTTAGTTCCAAACATTATATTTTATCTGTTATCAATGATAAATAAATTTCAACATCATTACAATAGAGTAATAACCATAATTCATTTTATATTACAATACTAAATAAAATGACCATCACATTACATCTTATAGGTTATCTATAACAATTACATTAACATCACCATATAACGATAACAACATTAATATTAACATTACCATAAACATTAGTGTTAACATGAAACTTTACATTGCATTAATCATTACCATAAAATAATAATAACATTAACATTTTATTCTATAATAACTTGCAAGTAAAATAACAATCACATCACTTCTTGTATGTTACCATTACAATAAAAAAAACAATATCAACATCATTTTTTTTATTATAATAACCTTGCAATTAAACTAACAATAAAATTTCATTACTCTAGCATTACACTTACCTATTAAAATATCAATATATCACAGTTACCTATTTCATAAATAATATATTCAATGGAATTACCTTTATGTATTACAATAACCATCAATTTCAATAAGGTACCAACACCATCACTTATTATTACAATAACGTTGCAATTTAAAATAACCACAACAGTACAATTTATATGTTGTTTAACCCTAACATTACCTTTAATTTATCTTGTAGGAACAATATATTACAATGGCCTTATATTCACATATTACCATATTAATATATTATAGTAACAATACCTTTACAAATCACAATAACATTTATGTTATCAATAACAGTCACAATTACGCTTTATTTATATTACCATGTCATTATAATAATAAATACAATAAAATAACAAAAACAATACATTCTATAAATTATTAACAACAATAAAAACTAGCGGCCCAACCACTATGCCAAGTAAAGCCTAAAAATTAGCAACGAGACAACTAGCAGCTGTGAGTGCATGTCAGGCATCAATAATCAAATTGGCAACTAGAAATTTTTCCTGACCGCCTCATAGGAAATCCTTTCACAACTGTACATCAAGCTCTTGCAGAGGTAAATATATACGTTTCTAATTCAATTTTGCAGGGGCAAACAGATACAAATTTAACACAGTTGGTAGGGGCCAATTTGGGCATTTTGATCGCAGTGCAGAGGACAAGGAGCAAGTCTAAAATAAAGAGAAGGGTTGTCAATGTGCCAACTGAGGGGACCTGGAGCAATGTAGTAAACATTTAAGGATTGAACATTTAAGGAGCGTTGATATAGCTATTCCTCTATATGGAAACCATGGCAACTGTAGCAGCCTAACACCGAAACGAATACAATAATGCACACAGATCATATGAAAATGTGAAATTGCACGGTGGTTATTACAATTATCAAATCAGATTCCCTTTCTCAAATTTAAGTAGGCTTGTCTCAGAAGTTCCAGTGTCTGGAATCCCATCTAGCTACTAATTTACAGTCGCTCCAAATGATTAAATCCAAAGAAAAATAATAGTAAGGATGAGCAGTGGCTAAGTAGAATTCCATGGTGTAAGTAAGTTTATTACTTAATATACACTCAACTCTAGCTGCTACAGAAAACTTAGAAATCAATTTCGACTTCTTGAACACGGAATTACAGAGAAAAAGAAAGACCCAAGGAACACGCTATCGATGAGTAGGTAAGTCAGTGGAACTGCCATCAATTGGCCAAATTTCGTTGATTTTAAGGTGACAATGCGGTTCGAGTGAAAGGGATATGCAATTTACATAAAATCTAGTGTTGTTTGGGCTAAGGATTGAGAAAGTTAATAAATCCAGCGTTGTTTGGTCTAAGGATTGTGCAAGTTGATAAATCCAGCGCCGCTTGGTTAAAAGGGGAAAGCAAATAAATATAAAGATAGTTTATTTATTTTTATTTTATTTTTTTTTAGAAAAATGGCTAAAGCAGAGTCGCAGTCCATCAACGATTGCTAAAGTTTAAGTGCCAAAAGAGAAAACGATTAATGCTAGGACATTTAGTCATTGGCCAACAATATTACAAGCACAAGACAAATATTCATCAACATAAAATGTAGTCAATGATGTGAAAACGTAGGAATGTCGAGCGAGATAAAGACGAAGTAAATCGAGATAACAATGGATATAGACATGTTGAGCTCATGAAAAACCTTGCCAACGATCAAATTCATTGGGTTAATAAAACACATCAAGGCGTGAGATAATCATTCAACTAAGCTATAAAAATTCAGTCAAGAAACTAAACAATCAGTTTGCCTACTTAGAACCCATGCAGATCTAAATCACACAATGACAACATTCTGTCATTCAACCGAAAGGCGTACCATTGCCTGTTTTCCTGCTCCGAGTGTCGTCCACGTGCTCCATGCCTCTCTCGCTCACTGACCCTCGAGACCTCACCGGTACCTCCCAACTAATGCTATGGGTACTCTGCTTCCCCCTTAGACCGTCGAGCCGCAAAGGGGCCACACACTATCCAGATGGTACGTCTACCTCTCAACTCGCCTCGCAAGGCCGAGCTACCACTCCTCTCCGAGTTGGGAAATCCCAAATCCCCATAAGTAAATCAGTAAAGTCACTAATCTGACAGCGTAACGTTATGCTAACAGCCGATCTCCTTCTTCCTTCTCCTCCCTCTCTTTTATAGAATTTTAGAAATTCTATTCTTTCCCTAAATCTCATTAAATTTTAAGTTTTAATAAAAATCTTCTAAAAATTCTCCTTCGTACAAGTGTCATCCATCCCCCACTTTTCTCCAATAATTATTTTCTTTAATTTATTTATTGTCTCATTTTCTCACCCACCTAGAGTTACTCCTAAATTTACTCCTAGGTGTCCCTAGATTCCCTTACAAGTTTTAAAATCTTTCCCTAAAAAGAAATTGCTAAATCAGTACAAAATTAGAAGTTTCTTTAAATGCTGATTCTTTTCTAAGTTGGTTTCTTTATTTTTACCATGAGTTCCCCTCTTTCCCTCTTTAGGTTACCTCCTTTCCCTAATTTCCTAATTTTTACATTTCCTTCATTCCTTTTTTATTTGAGCTAAAAAAGATAGTTGTGCAAACTATTCTCTTTTTACTTTTATTATTAATTTAGTACCTTTTGAAATTATCAAAAGTTAAAATAAATTAATTTCTTCTTGACATTTTATATCCACTGACTCTAATTAATTTCTTACTCTCTTCATTTTACCCCCAAAAAATTATGAAGACCAAAACTATTACTTAAGTGGTTTTTAGTTTAAATTTTATTATTTTATTTTTATATGGTATATTTTCTTAAGGGTAGACAAAATTTTACCCTTAGAGAAGTTTTAGACTTAGAAATTAGATTCTGAACTGGGCTACATTTAATTAGGGAAGTTGTCTTAAAAAAAATTAATGTGTTGTCTGTCTTAGGGCCATCTAGGTTCCTCCCTCTATCATCATTAATGCGACGTGCCCTTCAGGATGCACTAGGTGCTCCAAGGGTGCCACTCACCTCATATGTTCCTTTGTGTGATGTGCCCTTCAGGATGTACTATGTGCTCCAAGGGTGCCACTTGCTTCTTGAATGATTGGTAGACATCAATAAACCCTGGAGTCAACACTCTACTAGGTGAACTTCTGGGAGACTAAGGGATTCTAAGGAATAAGGCCCCTGCCTTATTACGCACCCCTTAGAATCATCGTGAACGATTGTCGCAGTCTTCCCTCACGGCATTGTGGGTCCTCTCGAACTAGGTAATTGTTAAACTACAGTTCTATCCACGGTGGGAGTGCTAGTAGGCTGTGGCAGGGTTGTTGTCCACACCTCTCCCTCAACCTCTCTGGTAGTCATGTCTGGCCCCTTTATTCCATATGTGAGTCTGGTCGGAAAGCTATCGTCAGCCTGCATCATCAACAAATCATGTCAGAACATGTCCACATCATATCATCATCTCAAATGTACTAATATCATAGTAAATCAATCAAACCCAAATAGCACACTCCCTGACTCAATCCRGAGTCCAAGGGGTTCCATCGATGCCTCTGCATCCTCAAGGTCCAAAAYCCTGCACACTCAGAAAAACTGAGTCAATAGCACCTGTCTATGTCAATGTAGTAAAACAACATGTCATCTACCCATGACGCATCATAATCAAAGACAAATGTTTTAATATCATAATAATCCGGATCACTTATGAGCAAGTGTCCTCAAAGAATAAGTTCTCTCAGTGCACCAGAGTGGGATGTTACAGTAGTCCACTAGCTGATTGTCTATGTTGCCCTCATCATATTCACGTATACTATAGAAATTTTCAACTAACAACCCTTTAAAAATCTCAAATTTTTCTTCAAATTGTTTCCTTGTGAGGAATATGGAGTTGAGAATTAGTTTGGGGTCTTGTACTTCATTAGTAATCCTGGCTAAGTCTATTTCCACGAGCCTCTTGAATAATTATTCCCTCTTTGATATATCTTGGTTGCATGCTTGAAAAATATTATTAAAGTTTTTTATCTTCTCTTTTCAGCGCGCGTTCAACTATTTTATCCAGCTTGGGGAGCGAAGATCCTCCTCTCTTCTCATTAGTTCTATCATGTTGGAAATTCAAAGGGTAGAATAGAATCATGATAAGAACCTTCTTAATTTTTTAGGTCATCTTGCAAATTCTCATGGAAGGCATGCGCCCTCAATCCAAAAGAAGCAATGTTTTTTGAGGTTTCCCAAGACTTTGTGATCAATGCCATTATTTTATTAATATTTCTCTCCACATAGATCCTGGCTAACGTAATTAATCTTAAGGATCCTTTTAATTTCACAGTGGGTGTGGTGGGACCAACAATTCTCAAAGGAATGGAAAGAAGTGGAAGAGGCATTAAGGCATCTTCCAGTTCCTTGATCCTTTCTTTCAACTTTGTGTTTTCTTCTTCAAGACCACCAATGGAGTCATCCATAGCTTCTCCAGTTGCTCTATGAATTCTAGAAATATGGGAAGGATGCATATCTCTTAGGTCAACCTATGAAAATGATTTTCCTTTCTTATTATTCACATCACCTTTCTGAATATTCAATTTCTTGTATTCCCTATCAAAGACAACGCTTGGAAAAGAAAATGACTCTTCTTTGTTGAAGGTCTCATTCTCAATAATTTCCAATGATGAATTATGATGAGCCATGTTTCTTGGTTGATCCATTGAGGGAAACATATTCTCGATATCCACCTCAAGCTCCATATATTCAAGGGGGAAGCTATTGATGTCACTCTCTATGAGTTGGTCTTCTTCCTCTTGCATGTTGTTTTTCCTCTTTTTTCTCAAAGGAATCTTGTGCGAGCTCTCAATTTTTCCCAAAGGGCGATTCTTTTCTCCTCCCTTTCCTAAATTACTGTTGGTCACTTTTCTATATGGGTGGGCCACTAGAGCATTTCTCCGAGATGTTGCAATCTTAGGAGTAACAATTGGGGACTGCCACTCTTCTCGTTGGGACCCTTTCCTTTATTCTTTTAAAACTCATTGGTATTGAGTATTGTTTCCAAGTCACCAAAATTGTGAGTAGGAGCGCCTAAGTTATTATATTCTTCTTCACTTAGAACAATATGGATAAATGAATTGTTGAATCCTACTACCAACATGTGTTCCAAAAAAAATTCGTTAGGGTCAAGCTCTTTTATTTTTTCAGCGTATTTGATATTCAGATTGTGGAAATGGTTTGCAAATTCATCGATTTTGTTTATATTCTTGAATATAAATTCCCAATTTTTCTAAGGCAAGGGTATGAATTTCTTTTTTCATTCCTCATGAAAAACATGTAGCAAGAAATTATACTGCCTTGCGACTTTCGTAATAAACATTTTGTCAGATACATGGCATGGAAGAATGGAGGGATTTTCCTTAGAACCAAAAATCTTGATAACGTTGTGATTTTCCATTTGTTCCAATGCCCCCTTTTTATCCAGGAATTTATTTTTTTGGTCGGATATTCTAGGGGTATATTTTCCAAATAATAATCCTTTGAAAACTGAGACAAAATCATTGGAAAATTCATAGAAATTCAAAGAATATTTGTGTCTCGACAAAGCTTGGTACCAGAAGGTAATTTGGTCGAGTTCACAATTCACCCTCTTGCAGATAGACAACTTAGGAAATTGACAGCAATATGCTATCGCAAACACTAAATAAGAAGCCATAATATTTTCTTATCTTTTTTGTACTATGACAATTGGGAGGATACTTCAATGGAAATCAGTTTTCTGCAATCGAAAATATCTTTATCTTTGAAAATACAATATAAGATATAAAGAATCATGTGGGAAATGTTGGTGCTACGTTCTTGGCCTCTCACCCTGGTGAACAACCAAGAAATTTCCCGAAGGGGGTTTTTGAATGAGTCGACCTGCGACCTGGTAATATCTTCATCGATGGTCGTAGGATTCTCTAACAAATCATGCAATAGGTCCAGGCCGTTGTCATGCTTTTTCAAGAAATACCTGCAATCCTCTGCTTTGAAATTAATTGTCGGTTCATGGAGTTTCAACATCTTATGGAACACTTGAGGTGAAAGGGATATGGGAGAATAGAATTGAAGTTGAATAATCTGCTGACTTGTTATATATGTCTCAACGCACGATGCAACCGGTTCCTTGTAGTCAAAAACCTCAGGGACACACCCTACACAAGCAATTATGGATGTCTATATCACTTCCTTCTGAGAAGAAGGGGATGAGTAGTAAGAATATGCTCTATATCACTGAAAGTTCTAATCCTCGCACAAAAAAATATTCAAAGTATCACCATAGAACTTTTGTCAAGATGTTGCGGCCAGAAGTTGACGTGAGTGTTCCTTTAATACAAATAATATTTGCAATGAGCGCTTGAGAGAGATAATAATAATATAATATTCATAAAATTGTGCTTTAATGTGGTTTAATGAGAAATATCCTCGAGCCCTTCTCTTATTAATGAAAATCTTTACAGAACTTGCATGATTAATTAGTATAAATAAACTAGCCTTAAATGAGTATTGGGAAAAGCACAAGGGTGGCAGGGATGGATGAGAGAAATTAGGATTGGAAATTTTTGTGAACCCGCCAACTTGCATTTGCAAAAGGTCAAAAATAGGCTAAGGGTTTTAATGTGGTCATTTGGACTCAATATAGGAGAGATGAGATACTTAGAAGTGCGGTAAGTCCAATGGTCATAATGTAGATTGTGGATTTTTGGGTGCAAAATGGATATCACGGAACTTGGAATATGAAATCTTGAACCTGTGAATCCGCAACTGCAAAAATGGTTAAGTATAAAATAATACAAAGGTTGGTCGGAATCATGATATGGGAGTATGGATGGAGATGAAGACCTATGATTCCACCAACCTACGAAACCGCCATTCTAGAAAGAAAAATGACTAAGTATAGTAACTAGAAAGCGAAAATAGAGGGGAGAAAAGAAAAGGGGAATTCGGGTAAGTATAGAAGAGGGAAAATAAATGGAAAAAAGAAGTTGGGAAAACAGAAAGAGTAGGGAAGCTCAAAAGTGGGAAATTGTCTCAACATCTGGCTCTAAATGTGGGATCATCTAGCTCTTATTACCTCATGAGATCATCTATTCAATATTTAGAGACTCATATTATCTCATGAGGTATTATTATCTCATGCACAATTGTAGTAGGTGCAAAGTGTTTTCCACATATTCCTTCATGGAATTCTCTCTTCAGTTCTTGGGATTGGTTTTCATCAATGCATCTCAGTAGTATACCATCATAATTCCTCCTGAACAATATATCAACAATCAAGACATATTGATTTTCCTTCATCTTCAATTTTCTTCGCTCCTTAGGGTTCATGGTGACATGAAACTGTCCGAACCTCAAGTAGAATACAATGTCTTCGTACCATTCTAAATCAACCAATGGTTCTCCTACTAAAATTGAAATCATTCCATCCAAATAATGACTATTTTCGATGAGCTTTCATAAACCTTGTCCTTTGATAACCTTTAAATGTTTAATTTAAATATTATATTCTTGTATATTTTCCAGCCTGTTAGCCCAGTTTCCTTCTCTCAATTGTTGATTCAACAATATCTTCACTAGCGATGAGGGAACGTATGAAATAACATGGGAGTTAAATATGTACGTCTAAAAGTGTTCCATCACTTTCACAAGAGACAAGGGTTCCTTTTCCAGTTCTGAATACCTCAGTTCATAGTCATGTACGGTTTTCCTCATGAAACTGATTGGAATTTCAACACCTTTGGTATTCTTCTAAGTAAGAACAATGAAACGGTTGTTTCTTTAGAGAATGAATAGATGATGAAATAACTTTGAAAATATGGACTAATGAGGACTATATTTGTGGTGATTTCTCTTTTGATATTATTAAAATATTCTTGAGTACTTTTGTCCATTCAAACCTTTTCTCCTTTTACAACAACAAATTGATCATCTTCACAATACTTGCATAGTCAGGAACAAAATTTCGCACAAAATTGATCTTGCCGAAAAATGATTGAACTCCTTTCTTGGATGTCGGGGGGTTGAGTTCATTTATTTCTTTAACTCTTTCTAGATCTATATAAATCCATTCCTTGCACACAATATGACACAATAGTTTGCCTTGAGTTACAACAAATAAGCATTTCTTTGGATTTAGACAGACAACATATAATGTACATCTTTCAAAAACTTTTCTCAAATGATGGATATGATCACCCCTTATTTTTAAATGCACTGTCAAGTGATCTTGATAGTCTTCCATAAATTTTCCTATCAACCCACTAAATTCATGATCCATGGCCCTCTGGAATGTGGCCCCAACATTCTTCAAACCAAAGGGAATTCTAATATATGCATATGTCTCCCAAGGTATTATGAATGTTGTATTTTCCATGTATTCCTCAGCCACCAAGACTTGGTTATATCCATAAAAACCATCCAAAATGGATATGCAAGATGATATAGTGACTTGATGGAGAAGGAACTCCATATTAGGTAAAGATAAGTTATCATTTATGCTTTCTTTGTTAAGATTTCTGAAATCAACACACATCCAGATTTCCTCGGTCTTCTTTCTTACAATCAAAAGATTTGAAAGACATCCAAAATGTCTAATGGGAAAAATTAGTATGACCTTATTTAATTTCTCCAATTCAATCTTTACTAAAGGTTTCGGTTTGGGATTCATCATCCTTATTTTTTGCTTTACAAGATTTGATTCTTCCCTCAAAGGAATGATGTGTTGGAATATTAATTATCATAAGCTTTAAAATCATCATAGGTCCATGCGAACACATCAATGTATTCTTTAAACAAGGCAACATATTGATGAAATTCCTCAGTGGTGTGATCAACTCCCAAGTTGACATATTTCGATGAACTGTTAGTTCCAATATTGACTTTTCTTGTCTCTTTAACTTTTCGAATTGAAACTTCTTCTAGGATATTATTAGCATGATCATATTTCGTGAAAAGAGACTCATATTGTATAAAATATTTAGGGACAACATACATGTGATCGTCTTCATCATCATCAATGTTCAACAAAATAAATTCCAGTTGTTCATCATTCTCAAACACTTTCAAATATTCCATGTTATCGGGCATAGAAGGTCAGAATGCTCTTTCTACTTGAAAATACATTTTTGTTTGTATATCTTCTGGTTTCGACAATGAGGCCACCAAGGCCAATGAATATGACTTATGATTCTTGTACCTTGGAATGAAAGAAAGGTTGAAGGAACTAAAATATTCCATCAATTTGTTAACTCTTTTGAAATATAACTTAAGTCTTTGCTTCCTGATTTTATATCACCGGGTGACCTGATTAATCACCAAATCGAAGTCGTAGTCACAATTAGATGTTCTATTTTAATTTCTTGTGCAAGGATCATCCCCTGAATCAAGGATTCATATTCTGCTTCATTATTAGTACATGAAAATTCCAGTCTAATAGCATGTGGATGCATTATCTTATTTAGACTTATAAGAACAATACCAACTCCAATCCCGGACTTTGAACAAGCTCCATCAAATGACATCCTCCAATATCCTTCGAACATACATTATTGATTCTCTGTGTCTTGAATTTTCTCTAGGATTTAATTATGTTCCATGTCTAGAATAACATAGTTTCCAATCCCAACATCTATATAATCTTCCATTAATTCATTATCCTTCTTCTTGAAAGAGAAGGGTTTCCTAGGTTCACGAGTCACCTTAATAATTGCTCCTTCTTTTCTTGGAAGCATCATGCAACTTCCATCGTTCATTATATATCCCACGATCATGGATGTCCAATCTCTTCCCAGCACAACTCCATATTCCAGAGGAAGGTCAACCACAATAATATTGAAAAGTATAATAATATGGGGGGTTGTCATGATCCTAGCATAAAAGTCCTTGATTTCTCCATAAGATGGCACTTTTCTAGAATCAATTGCATGTATACTTTCATCGGTTTCATAATACTTGGGGAAAATCATTCCCAATGCCTCCATGACCGCCAGTGGCATGATATTATTTTTCATGCCAATGTCAACTAAACAATTATGTAGTGCAACATAATTATTTTCAATTGAAATGTAAAGGGGAGGAATTTTACCTCTCATCTTGGAAGTTGACTAGTTATGGCTTTGTTTTGGACTAGTAACACCAACTTTTTCTCTTTCAGATGGATCATCCAACAATTTCAAAATGTTTTCTCTTTGTTTGGGAATCTTCACCACTTCTGTAAAAGGCAGAGTTATCCTTAATTTACTTAAATACTCTATGAAATTATATGTCATATGAGTGGAGTTTGATGTCAGGTGTTGTTGTTTACTTCCAATGCTATCTGTTACTTTATCATTTTCTATTTTCTATTTTTTTTTTCTTTATATTTTTGGTTTTCTTTTTCAGAGTCATTCTTATTCTTGGATCTATTTACAAATATTCTTGTCTAGGCGACATTTTCTTGTGAGTTGGGGTCGTTCTCTCCTTCTTCAAATATATACATGGATGTCTTGCATCCATCCATTTGCACAGTTTCAGAACTTTCATCAGGCTAGTAATAATTTTATTGCTCAACTATTTTCTCATCATACACATAATCCAAAACAAATACATTGGGAGTAGGCTACCTGGGAACCCTTGGTCTTTGTGGATTATCCTTTTTTTCGAATCTCTCTATGTTTTCTTGGGGAGGGTTCCTTCACTGCTCTGGGACTTGAATTATTGGATTTTTTGTATAGTTATCTCCCCTTCTTAGTCTGGTTATCTCATTCTACATTTACTTGATAGTTCTATTCATTTGTGAAATTTCAATTCTTTTCTTAGTTTCTTGTGCCACCACAGGGTTAACCTTTACGTGTGGTATGGTTACCTTGAAAAATCCTCCTTCCATTGTTTGGTTTTGATTTAGTCTTGTCTTGAATTATTTGTTCTTTCTTGAAATGGAGGCTCCTTGATTATCAATACTTAATCCTCCCAGTTGCCTTTGTAATTTTCCCAGTATAATGTCGGGGTCAAAACCCATTTCAATCATAATTTCTTCCATCTCAGTGGATTTAGCTATTTCCTCCTCTAAGGTATTCATTTGGGATGTTTTGATAACATATTTCACATTCGGGGGCATTGCATTCTTATAAAAATTCAGAATGACTGGGTCATTGGGTCTTTTATCTTATGGAATCTTGCTCAAGGTTTTATTGAACCTGAGATTAAAATCTTGTATCCTTTATTTCTTCCTTAAACCAATCTGGTGAAATCGATGAGAAGGGTATGATCAGCAATTGGAGGTGCGAACATAGTCAGGAACATGACTTCAATGTCATTAAACGAGCGAATTGATCTATTGGGTAATGTCGTATACCATTCATACGCTCTTCCTAATAGGGTTTGTAGAAATAACCTTACCATGACATCATCATACTCAACATGGTGAAAATCACAAAGATTAAGAAATAAGTGCAGATGCCTCTTTGCATCTATTTCTCCATATCGCAAAAATTCCTTTAGGGTGCCCTTAGGGAGAACAGGGAGATCATGTTTCTCACCTTGAATATTAAAAGGGGAATATCTTATTCTTCTTATATTTCCAAACCTTAGGTTTTCCTGATTTCTTGCAGCATCACTTCCACCTTCAATCTGTCCCTTCTATCCGTCCAACTTCAATCCCAGTCTTGTTCTTGTGCTGCTCTAGCTATCCTTTGGTTTCTTTGGTCTTGTTGCTGATCTCTCCTCTGTCTTCAGAGGATTTCACTTTCTTCTTCTTGGAATAAGATATGAGAGGACATTTCTAACTCTTATCGAGTCTCGACTATTGTTCTCACTAGATTGTATAACTGATCTAAGTTGCTTCATTGATTGTTCAATCCAATTTCTAAGTGGGGATAATGAGTTTGGGGCAAAGTCGTATATTTTTCAAAAAATCTAGAGCATGTTCCAAATTTCATTTCATTCCCCAGTATGGTCACAAAAAATGTTGACGCTTGAATCCGTTAGGACCGAAACAAAAGCCTAACAAGGATGTAAATACCCCTGCATTTTTATAGAGGTGGTACTCCTCTTTAGATTTTCTTGGGAATTCTAGATATTCAAAATGTGGGACTTAGCAGAAGTCTATCGTAGTAATTCAATGAAATATAAATATTACAATATAGATAAAAGGAAAGTGTTTATTTTCTTTTTTAAATAAAATTCCTAGGAAAGGACCAGGAACCGAGCACATTCACACATTTAAAGAAAATAATCAAAATTTCCTCACATCCATCATAGTTTGACTAAATATTTATGACCACATAAAATTAAAAAGAATATGGTCTCCATGCACAAGAGAAATTTAACAGAGTAAACATGGGAAACTCAAATAAAATAATGATAGATCAGCCTCAAATAATTTGTATTCAAAACTCATGGTTACAAAGTACAGTTAAGATTGTTCTCAAAGTAGCTCTCTTGAAATTTCTACAAAATATATAGTCTATTACATATTCTCTGAAATTTAAAATGTGTTTGTCTTAAAGACTGGGGTTGGGGCTTCCGTGGACCATAAATAAAATATACACAAGAATTAAGATTATAAAAGGAAGATGGTGGGCGGTAAAAGAACAAGAACACCTAGTAAGAAGAAAAGAGGAGTTATCAGTCTTCGGTTAAACCTTTCTACTGAAAGAGTTGTAATAATTGGATGAAGAACTTGATAAATAAAGAAGGATGTGATCAACATAAAATTACTATGATGGTCTTTCATATCTTCACTTGCTTGATGGTGTTCTTTTATTATCTTCATTAACTGTTACATGAACCATCACAATTGTTTCTTTCCCCTCGGTGGTCAATTTGTTGATCGCTTTCTTAAACCATTCTTCAATATACCTTTTCATTGGTGCCACATTGATTTAATGATGGATTTTGATGTTGAACAGCTCGCCATCCAATTCTATTAGATCAAGGGAAATGCCATGTAATTCTCCTTCAGTGTCCTGATTTTTCACGGAGTAGTCCACTAGCCAATTTTCTATGTCGTCCTCATCATATTCAGGTATACTATAGAAATTTTCAACTAACAACCCTTTAAAAATATCACCTTGTTCTTCAAATTGTTTCTTTATGAGGAATATCAAGTTGAGAATTAGTTTGGGGTCTTGTAATTCATTACTACTCCCGACTAAGTCTATTTCCATGAGCCTATTGAATAATTCTTCCCTCTTTGATATAACTTGGTTTCATGCTTGAACAATATTATTCAAGTTTTTATCTTCTCTTTCTAGCACACATTCAATTGTTTAATTTGTCTTGGGGAGGGCATATCTTCCTCTCATATCGTTAGTTCTGTCATGTTGGAAACTATGTTTCCAAAGGGTATCACAACATCAAGATAAAAAACTTCATCATTTTTTAGGTCGTATTACAAATAATCGTGGAAGGCATGCACCCTCGATCCAAAAGAAGTGATGTTTTTCAAAGTTTCCCAAGCCTCTGTGATCAATGCCATTTTTTTCTTAATATTTCTCTCGAGATAGATCCTCGGTAATGTAAGTAAGCTTGAGGATCCTTTTAATTTAGAATTGGGTGTGGTGGGTCCAACAATTTTCAAATGACTGGAAAGAAGTGAAAGAGGCATTAAGGCATCTTCCAATTCATTGATCCTTTCTTTGAACTTCATTTTTTTGGCCTCAATACCACTAGTGGAGTCATCCATAGCATCCTTGGTTTCTCTGTGAATTCTATAAATATGGGAAGGCCTCATATCTCTTAGGTTAACCACTGAATGAGATTTTGATTTTCTTATTATTCACATCATCTTTCTGAATAATCAATTTCTTGGATTCCCTGTCAAAGACAACACTCTGAAAAGAAAATGACTCTTATTCTTTGAAGTTCTCATTCTCAATGATTTCCAATGATGAACTATTATGGGTCATGTTTCCTATTTGATACATTATGGGAAACATATTCTCGATATCTGCCTCGAGCTCCATATCTTCAAGGGAAAATCTATTGGTCTTACTCTCTATGCGTTGGTCGTCTTCCTCTTACACGACGTTTTCCCTCTTTTTTCTCAGAGGAAGCTTGTGTGAGCTCTCAATTTTTCCTAGAGGGGGATTCTTTTCTCCTTCGCTTCCTCAAATAATGTTGGTCACTTTTCTAAGAGTAATAGTTGGGGACTTGGAACACTTCTCACTGGGACCCTTTCCTTTCTTCTTGTAAAACTCATTGTTACTAAGTATTGTTTCCAAGTCACCAACATTGTCAGTAGGAGCGCCTAAGTTATTATCTTCTTCTTCACTCAGAACAATATGGATAAATGAATTGTTGAATCATATTGCCAATAGGTTTTCCACAAAAATTCCCTTAGGGTCAAATCCATTTATTTTTTCACCATATTTGAGATTCAAATTGTGTAAATGGTTTGCAAATCCATCGAATTTGTTTATATTCATGAATATAAGTCTGTAATTTTCCAAGGCAAGGGTGGGAATTTTTTTTTTCATTTCTAATGAAAAAAGTGCAGCCATAAATTATACTTCTTTGTGACTTCCATAATAAACATTTTGTTAGACACATGGCATGGAAGAAAGGAGGTATTTTCCTTAGAACCGAAAATCCTGATAACATTGTGATTTTCCATTTGTTCAAACGTCCCCTTTTTATCCAAGAATTTATTTTCCTAGTCAGATATCTGGGGGTATCTTTTCAAAAAAATAATCCTTTGAAAATCGACACAAAATCATTGAAAACTTCATACAAATGCAAAGAAGATTTGTCTCTCCACAACGCTTCGTACTAGAAGGTAATTGGGTTGAGTTCACAGTTCACCCTCTTGCAAATAGGAAATTTAGGAAAATGACAGAAATATGATATCACAAACACCAAACAAGAAGCCATAAAGAATTTCTTGTCTTTTTTGTACTATGACAATTGGGAGAAGATTTCAATGGACATCATTTTTCCCCAATCGAAAAAAGGTTTCTCTTTGACAATAAAATATAAGATATAAAGAATCATGCGAGAAATGTTGGCAATACTTTCTTGGCCTGTCACCCTGGTGAGGAACCAAGAAATTTCTCGAAAGGGGTTTTTAAACGAGTCGACCTACAACCTGGTAATATCTTTAGGGATGGCTGTGGGATTCTCTAAGAACTATGGAAAGAGGTCCAGGCTCTTGTCAATCCTTTTCAATAAATCCCTGCAATCCTCTCCTTTTAAAGTAAGTCTTGGTTCAGGGAGTTTCAACATCTAATAGAACACTTGAGGTGAAAGAGAGATGGGAGAATGTTCTTGAAGTTTAATAATCCATTGGCTTGGTATATATTTATCAACGCACCATCCAACTAGTTCCTTGTATTTGAAAACCTCAGGGACACACCCTGCACGAGCAATTTCGGACGTCCATATCACTTCCTTATGAGCAGAAGGGGATGAATAGTAAGAATATGCTCTAGCCCACTGAAATATTTGGTCCTCACACCCAAACATATTCAAAGTATCACCGCAAAACTGTTTTCGAGATGATGTGGCCATAAGTTGACAATATTTTTCTTTTAATCCAAATAATATTTACAACAAGCACTTGAGAGAGATAACAATAATATAATCTTCGTAAAATCGTGCTTTAATGCGGTTTAATGAGAAATCTCCTCGAGCCATTCACTTATTAATGAAAATATTTACATAACTTGCATGATGAGTTAGTATCATTAAACCATACTTAAATTTGTATTTGGAAAGGCATGAGGATGGTGGGGACAGATGAGAGGAATTAGGATTTGGGAATGTTTGTGAACCCGCCAACTCGGGAACCTGCGAACCCGTGGTTGTGAAAGGTCAAAAATAGGCTAAGGGTTGTAATGCAGTTGACCATACTCAATATAGGAGATATGAGATACTTAGTAGCTCGGTAATTCCGATGGTTGTATTGTAGATCGTGGATATTTGGGTGCAAAGTGTATATCATGAAACTTGGAATATGAAAGATTGAACCCGCGAATGAAAAAATGGCTAAGTATAAAATAATATGACGGTCAGTCAGACTCATGATATGGGAGTATGGATGGATATTAAAACCTGCGAGTCCACCAACTCATGAACCTGCGATTCTAAAATGAAAAATGACTAAGTATAGTAACTAGAAAGCGAAAAATAGAGGGGACAAAAGAAAAGGGGAATTTGGGTAATTATAGAAGAGGGAAAAGAAATGGAAAAAAGAAGTTGGGAAACTATAAAGGGGAGGGAAAATCGAAAGAGGGAAATGGTCTCAATAGGGTCCTAATGTAAAATGAGTGTTAAGTGTTATAGCTCTCTTATATTGCCAAAGCATTTACAAAAATATTACTCGACCAAATCTTTTGCGAGACCAAGTAATGATAAGTCATACCCCTAGTCGTACTACCTAATTCAATGGTATGTAAGAGTGATCTCCCTAAGTGTTGTTATTATTTTACTATAGTGATAAGATGGTCGACATAATTATGTAAGGCTAATTTTATCCCAACCTATGGGGATTCCAATATACCCAAAGTTTCGTGGAAAATAAATCCATATACATTGTTTTTTTATGTGTTGAGTGTTGAAGGGGTATCAATAGATTTTCAAAGGGTGTTCAACCAGGTGATGCCCCTTGCATTTTTTTCATGTACTATTCCACAATTGTAGGTTTACCTACTAAAAAATATATCTATGTGCCATTTAAAGACATCATAACATGTATGTATCCTAAAACAATTCTAAAATTAGAGAGTCTGTTGGCATAAAAGAAATCTCTAATACCACTTATGGTCTTCTGTGTTAGCTGAAATGGGATATTTAGAGAAAATAGACTAAAATATAGTTTTGGAAAACAAATAAACATAACAAAAATTGGAAAATAACAATAATACACAAATGTTTATTAATATTCAAAATTGAATGAAATGTTCACTTTCCTCCTCAAGAGGGAAACCTATAACATGAGAAGAGATCAAAACAAAATAGTATTCACTCGATAACCAATTACATAAATTCTAATCATATATATAGTTTCTAAATGAGAAGAACCTTAACCACCTAGTGGACCTCCATTAATGATGCCTCAACCACTAAGTAGTGGACTTTCTTTAATGAGTCCACCTATATTTATTGATTTCACACTCTACTACATTTTGGGGCCTTATTTAATAAATATGACCCTAAATACATTAAGTAACAACCTATTCAACTAACTAAGGAAGTTAGAGGGAGACCTTAACACAAATATTTCATTAAAAAATATATGTATATTTGGGGGAAATATTCCAAAATGGCATGAATATAGATATCCCATACTACATATATTGTGCCATATTTACATGTATATATTACATATTGGCATATCCATGAGGTCTCCACTCAGGAAATTGTGACACAACACATGAATTCATGGGATATTAAATAATACGTCTAAAATCACTAAATATTGATAGAAACCTTCCAAAATCCTTTTGTTGAACCCACTCCTAATACACCTTCCCAATAAAAAAACCTATTTTTACTAGATATCATTTAATTTTACCAAATACCCCTTTTCATACCCTCTTATACCCTAGATCCCTCCCCCCAATACCTACAATATATTGACATTGTTTTTCACAATTTTGAAACCCATTTTATGATTGAACATGATAAGGTATTGGTCAACAAGGTGAAACCCCCATGGGCATATTGTTCACACATTAAAAATTATGATTTCATGACCAAATCCCAAAATGGAAAATGGAGGAATATAGTACCCCTCACCACCCTCATCAATGCTATGTCCACCTCAGAAGTTATTCCTCCTCTTATATTTTTTCTAATGTAGATCAAGTTAGCCTATGTCAAGGATTGAAGTTCATCTGCAAATACTATAAGTCAAACTAATAATATTTATGAGTTATTTTCCAAGATTATAAATTAACAAACCTAAAAATACACTTACTACTCAATGATTTAACAATATCTTACTACATCCAAGAAGGGTACAAATGTTTATGGTATCCTCCTCCTCAAAGAACTCCTCTCCACAATCTTACAATGCAATTTTTTTGGGGGAATTCATTGATTTCAACTCATTATGAACACATAAATGGAATTTAACATTTGGTCACTAACATTTCCACCTA
>JZKD02S1677138.1:772549-803485 GCA_000966675.3 Picea glauca | reverse complement strand
CCGTGGAAAATATCCCCTTGAGCATGGGAAATTTAGCAACAAAGCATGCATGTATGTTAATACCAACTACAACCACTACTAGATGAAGATATGACATACTGCTAGATGGTGGTCTACCATGACCATAAGATGATTTTCTTACCCCACCAAGAGATGATGGCCATAACACACCAGTAGATGATGGCCCCATGTGTTCAATGCCCTCAACAAATGTGACATTAAAATCCATTGTTTGTGTCAACTATAGGAATTATTCTTGTGTTTGTGAAAACAATTACATTACAAGTGGTAATTTTACCCTAGGTAAACACTTGTGAGGTGGATTGATTAGGTAGTTTTAATCTTGGTGCCTCCCAATGGGTTAGTTTTGTTGCATCCCCAAACTCTCCCCCTAGAATGCTAAGTGATCAAAATAGTTAACATGTTTCCTCAAAACAAACTCTTCATACATTTTCCTCAGGAATTATAATGGGATTTCCTTTTTGTCATAAGGAATCACATCGAAAACCATGTACCACTTATCAATTTAGCTATCAATAAATGGTTGATAATAACACCAATAGATAGAAATTTGAAGTCTACTAATGTTTGGGATTTTACCTATGTAAGGGTCTCTAAAACACGTGAATTTAACCTCTTTCCTAATCTTTAGTTTTTTAGTTTTGTTATGATCCAAATAGTCTTCATATCCATGAAAATTTTGTTCTCTATAAGAGGTAATATTGTACGATGCCCCATTTGTCTCCAGGTAATTTTATCAATAATAACGTCCACAGTTTGGGCAAGTGAATGATGAAGTGGATCCCCACCCCTAAAAATATATCTCAAATTTCTTAGGTTGGTCAACTCTCTTAGGATTTTGGCATAAAGTCCATTGGTCGTGGTGAATTTCCTTAGGTGTTTACATTATGAATTTACATTTTCTGGTTTTCTACATCCATCTATAACCAATGTAGTAAGATATTTAAGAAAAAATGTAAATGAATATAAACCAAAATTTGGTGATTAACATTTATTGCAAAGAATAAAAAATGGGTTTTGTACCACCTCAAAGGACATGCTTCCCAATATGCCTAATGAGAGAAAATACACCAACAATTTTACAACTCAAAGGAAATTTCGTTAGATAATTTGCAATCCATGGGCTTGGGAAGTCAATCTCCAAAATTGCGATGGTGATTTTGGCTTAGTAGAGAGGAACAAGGGATGGATGTAAAGAATGAGGCGTGACGATGGGAAAAATTCGTTTTCATTTTATAACATAAGGAACCACACAAAGTTTAGTGAAGAAAACATGTACATGCATTTTTGTGAATAAAAAACAAGTGCTCATTCCTTTAACCTAGCCTATATGTAAAATTATTTCTCAAGCTTGGGCCTCTTCAAAACTAGCTTTTGCAAACACAAATTTGTTTTGGATTTTCATAACATGAGAATGGTTTTTAGACCTTGGATTGCATTTAAAATATCAACCAACTTAGTTCACTCACATTTACATTAAAAATAATAGTAAGAAGTAGTTCACGATAATTAAAAAAAATGGAGGATCCTTGAACCCTAGAGCATAGTATCTCTTGAGGACCTCAACATTAAAATAATTTGAAATGATGAAAGAAATAAACAATAAATGGTAAGCAATACGATCTCAAATTTAGTGTTAAAGGCAATATGATCTCAAATTTAGTGTTCAAGGCTTCATTTAAAAAAAAAAACACTAATTCACATTCTTATAACCAACTTCTCAATTTTCCCCAATTGCATTAAAAGAATTGACTTAATGAATTAAAAACCAACATTCAAGGTCTGAAATTTAAAAACCAAAATGGAATAACACAGGGTACACAAAATAAATTGATAATGTATCTAACCTAGATGGGCTACATATATAGGTCCTCTTCAATTTGAATTTTGATCCATTCAATTTGTAAGAATTCTCTTTGATGTCCTCTAGGAGGCTATCAATGGTTTATTCCCGCAATAAATGGACTTAGGATTTCCAAATATCTGAATAAAGGGGCTCCTTGCTAATGATTCTATTCCATAACCCAAATTTGTTTCCTTTTTTTTTTTAGTTTAGAGAGTGTACTTAAACATAGAATCCCTTCATATGTGAACATAAGGAAAACTAACTCATATATGTCTTCATACTCAGGAAAAACCTTCCTATTGCTCGTTTATCTAACCAAAAATATAGATCACATTGTGTTCTAGCATATAGATGGTGACATTGTGTGGTATTATATATTATTCACATATTCATTGAGGATTTGTGTATAGAGGTGGTTACCGAGGAGAAAAATAGAATTCCTCCTTGATTTCAATGCTCAAACGCACTATAAACAATCATGGTAGAATTCCTAGGCATCCACTACATGTAATAGGGACATGGAATGAATATTTTGGTCGAATTAGATTTCATATGAGGTGATATTGTGATCTGGATAGAATTGATCTAAAAATTCCATGTCTTCTATTTCTTGTTGGCATAAATCTCCATGGAGTTATTTCTCCAAATCTACCCATTGATTTTCTCTATGGAAGAAGATTCGAAATATGTTTTTTAAATTGATCTAGGCATTTTCATATTGGACCAGTTGGGGATCATCCTAGATCACTCCTCCCCACTATGAATCTTTTGGACTATGAAAAGTTTGATTTCTTTCAGAAATTATGTGAGGGAAAAACTCCCTCACTTTTCCATTTTCCATACATCATGATTTACTTGGATGTATTCCTTTTAGGCCCACACAAAGGTACTCCACATTACCTCTTCACAAAGTCCTCACCGTTATGTAAATAATAACATCTTCACGCAAGTCATCAACATATTCAAGAAAAAATATTCAACAGAAGGAACTTGAACATTCTCTCCTTGATCCATGCTCATTGTTAGGCTCCAGCCTACTGATGTAAATTAGAGTGCAAATGATTGTCAATCCGGTGTTTGTAAGACTTAGAGGTACATCCAAAATATATGGATTTAGAGATAACTTTTATTCTTTCAATGGAAATAAACCAAAACCTATTCTAAGAGTTGAATATGGAGGAGATGCTAAGCTTCTGTTCAGAAGTATTTTTCATAGATCTCATGATAGTAATCAACAAATGTTTCATAAAGAGCATTTGATCAATAGTAAACATTCAAAGAGACATTCAAAAACTAGCTCAGAGGCTTGTCAATGCTAGAAAGAAAAAACTCTTATTCAAGAGATGCATTCATTGTTTTCTTTCATTCATTAGCAGTCTTCACCAATTCTTGTTAAATCAAAAGTACTGAAAGCGTAAATAACTCAAAAAGAATCCATGGTCATCCTAATGCTTGAAAGCAAACTACACATTGAATTCTTATTCAAGAAATCATTCACAACATGAGTAAGGCTTTGAAACATTAAGAATATTAATTAACTATGGAATTCATCTAACTACAACAAAGATATAAATAAAATTCATCTACGACAAGATATGATCTAAAACATATGCCAAAGATTATTTGAAAAGAACATAAAGGAAGAGTGTACTAGTTTGGCAAAGGGGGCCCTCCAATGCTTCACTTGTACACTTGAGTTGTCTTAGCTAAAAAGGAACTTCTGGCAGCATTCATGTCATCATATCATAGAAATCATCAATAACAACACACAGAACTGATCTCAAGATTGCAAATTCAAAGTTTTCTTCATTCACATAAGGGATTGTCATACTAGTCTATGTCTTAGCGTATTTATACAAGAGTTTTGAAACTAATAATGCTAATAAATATCCTAAATATCATCATCAAATCCACAAAATATGCTAGGAAGGTCGAATACCCCCTTCAGATCCCTAAAATATGAACAAATCCGAAGAAAATCTAACACTGTCCATGATTTTATGCTAAAACATGGTATTTTCTGCTGAAGTAGCCCTGTTTGACCGACGTTGACCAGACACTTGGAAAGATCAGATCTCAAAGCTGATAGGTAATTATCCATCCTTGTACATCAAGGATCATGACCCAAGTTTCATATTTCGCCTAGTTGTCCTGGAAGTACACGAACCTAGGAGCAATTACGGGTTTTAGTGAAATCCTGTAATTTCTAATAAATTTTTAATTTTAATGCCAAAAATTCAAAAATTCAATTCTTAAGCTAAATAATGATAAATGTACCTTGCATAAGCTATTTTATGGGAAATAGGGAATAATATGAAGGCAAAATGGATGGTTTTGGAAGCAAAAGTATAGTTTATAGAGTGAAAGGAAGCATGCAAATGTACTCAACAATCATAGGAGGATCATATAGCTTCAAGTTTTCAACATTAACCATGGAAAACATCTGCATATATGGTGGTAACTCCAATTGAAAATCATTGTCCCCAATATTTTTCAAAAATTTGAATGGGCAATACTTGATTGACTTGAGATTTTTACCTTCACCTTTAAGGGGTTCTTTTATAATTTGTATAAAAACTTGAACACTAAATTGAACGTGATGATCAACCTAATGCTTTTCATGCCTAGCCTTATACATGGCTTGGCTCCTTTCCAATTTTTCACGTATGGATTGATAAACCAATTGGATATTCTAGATGAACTTCTTGGATTTTTATACATCATTAGGTCCATATCCCACTGAATCTTTCCCAAGAGTGAAGTCCAGAGGAGACTTAGTAAAAAAACCAAAGCATGTCTCAAAATAATACCTCTATGTAGAAGAATGTATGACATGCTTATATGAATGGTGTACACAATACAATTGTTCATCCCAAAGATTAGGACACCTCTTAAAGTATCCTTGTAGTAAGTGACGTACAACTATTTTGTTGACCACTTCTAATTGTCCATCTGTATTTGGATGAAAAGGAGTGATCTTATAAACCTTGGTGCCCATTAAATTCCACAAAGTTGAACAAAATTCCCCAAGAAATGCAGAGTCTCAATCAGATACAATGGATGTGGGTAAACCAAAATGAACCCAAACATGCTGGAAGAGAAAATGTTCAATCCATTCTCTTGTCACATGTTTCTTACAAGGCACCAAAACACACATTGTTATAAATGTATCCACAACAAGATATAGATAATAATGACCCCATATAAAATTCATAGACACACTTTCCCATGGATGAAAAGATACATGAAGTGGCATATACAAATCCATTTTTTTGTTACTTGGTTTTCTAGTGGTGCACATCACACATCCTTTTACATATTTGGGCATAGTTTCATAGATCTGAGGCCAATAACAATAGTATTGTAACTAAGATATTGTTTTTCCTATACCAAAATGACCAAAAATGAGAGAAGTATGTGCTTCTCTAATTACATGCCCTTTTTTTATCTCATGGAATACATAATTTACTAAGATGATATAAGAACTTTTCATGGAAATTATAATCTAATTCTTCCACTTTAGTACCATGGATTAGTGTTTCATATACATCCTTAAAATATTCACCTCTACCATATTGTTGAATGTAACTTTCATGAGCTAAGACACTATACTGAAAAATAATGGATGCATTAATAGAAGGTCTATATAACATACCAATAACTTTGTTTTGTATAACTTTCTTATAATTGATAAAAAGAAAATGGAATTGTTGCAAAAATCCCATCCACCAGAAATGACATGATTGTTGTAGCTTGGTTTTTGATTAGAGATAATTCAAAGGATGATGATAAGTATGGATGATTATCTCTTTTCTCATCAAATAGTCTTTCCACTTCTTCACAATCTGAACGAAAGAATGAAATTCTTTTTTGTAAGTAGGATAATTTCTTACTACACTAGTGAAGGTCAACAAACGATAACAAAATAGTTTCCTTCTTTGAATTAACACCACTCTCATGGAATAATCACTTGCATTGGTCTCAACCTCTAATGGTTGTTGAAAATATGGAAATGCTAGAACTCAGGTTGTATTGATGTTTTTTTCAAGGTCTCAAAAGATTTTATCTATTTATCTCCCCACTAAATATGTGCTTAATATTTTTCAAAGCATGTAAAAGAGATGCAATACTCAACTACCCCCTAGAATATCCTAACTTCTACTACAATATTACGAATATTCCACTTCATAACATCTTCAACGTTAGAGGGATCTACATGTCATACTCTTAAATCTAACATACATTCATATCTACAACTCATACATTCTAAAAAGAGTATATTTCATACAGTCAGATCTAACATACATTCAGATCTACATCTCATACACTCAAATATGCATCCTACACACTCTAATTGCTTCTCATACTTTTAGATATATGGAACAAAGGTTTTCCTTTTGTAGACAATGGATTTCTAAATAATCTTTCATATCTAGTGCTTGTGGATCATATCATGTTTCATTTCTTGTTTGAGGGCATTAATTCTCATGGATTTAAATCTAGTTTTGCAAGAACCTTTATACACTCATATATGTAGTATGGCTTCTCCCTTGGTTCATCAGAGCATTGGATCACTATTTTTAACAACGCATGAGATCATTGTGAGATCATGTTCAATTTATGGATTGAATCACTTTAGTTGGTCATCGACACTTTTAGCGTATTGGATCAATTTCAGCTTCATCTTCTACTATCATTCATGTTTTCTTTGAGACATTGGTCTTTGACACATTGTGTACTTTCCATGATGATTCATTCTTTGATCTTGGAGGTTATTTCTTGTAGTTATATCTTTGTTTTCTTCACTTCTTCCAAAGTGGTGTGTCTGAAGAGTTTGGAGACAAATTTATTTTGCAGATTACTACTCTATGTTTTTCACTTCATCATTAGCATATCGATGTATTAATTGTTGTTGGTAATTTTGTATTTTTTTTTTATGGTAAAAAGTGTGTTCTTTTTGCACCTTATTGAGGATTAGGTTGTTGGTAATTTTTCATTGGTTCTTGATAGTAGCAAGTGCGTTATCCTTGCACCTTATTGAGGATATAGTTACAACTTATGGAAGGTTTTCTACACTATTCATCTTCACATCTTATCCTTGACATCAACAAAGTTTGAATATATCTTCACCAATTATTCAGAATGTTTGAAATTTTCATTAAGGGGGAATGTAATGTAATTCCATCTTTATATTACAACCATTATGCAATTAATTTCTAGTGGCCAAATATATTGTTGTATAGTATATCATTATGAAGAATTTGTACACACAATGATGCATCATCCACATTTACTATTGTATATCCTATCATTATGAGGCCCTTTGTACACACATTGAGGCATCATTAGACTTGTGAGATATCATATTGGCATATTATTATTCTTCTTCCAACTATGATTCTATCCCTTCAGTCATAATTAAGGGGGTATTTTAGAATGTGTTAGTTATTTCCTAGAGGTCTCATGTACATGGATATGAAATTTTGTAAATTTATTCATCAATAACTCACTATCTTGTAAAAAGGTTTTATTCCACATGCATCATGGAAATTGTTCTCCATTCACTCTCTCATATATAATAGAGGTGAAGGAGGCCCTTTAGGAGTGTGAGAGACTTGGGAGTGGTTTATGGTATTGATCTTTAGCCTAGACCCTATGGGTACTTAGGTCAAATAATCCATATTGTTGAGTGTTCCCTTTGCTTGGAAGATTGGAGAGTCTGTTCGAGGAATAGAAGACCAACTTCTATGGATGTTTCCCTACATTGTGGTTTTACCATGTAAATAATTTTCTCTTGCTCTTGTCTCTCTTTTTTTTTCTTTCTTTGATTTATTGTTCATTGATGCATGCATATGATTTTATATTGGTTCGATTTTGATTATAGATTATTTCATATTTCATTGATTTAACAATTCTAACTTAGTAACATAATTTTCATTTCTTAATTGATCCAACAAATCATCGATATGAGGAAGAGGTCAACATTTCTTTACCATAATTTTGTTCAGGCTTGGAAATCCAGACACATTCTCCATGTAACATCTTTATTTGGTACCAACACAATGGGTGATCTGCATGGAGAAGTATTTGGTTGGATCACTCATTTCTCAAGCAAATCCTAAACTTGCTTCTTTATTTATTCATTCTCAAGTACATATAATGTATACATTCCAATGTTAGGAAGAGGTGCATCTTACTACAATTGGATCTCATGTTGTATCTCTCTCCTTGGAGGTAATCTTGGTGGTTTCTCAAACAATTCATAATAGTTAGAAACAATCTTAACTAATTAATTTTTATATTTAGTACCACACCCTTGAAAGATTTGGATTTATCATTATCCTTAGATTTTACAATCATGAGTACAAAACTATTTCTTTCATTTACAAGACTTCTCATTTTTCCTATAGTAACAAGAGACAAGTTAGTATTCACATGATGGGCTCTTACAATATACTCAATCCCATATTTTTTTTAATATGATAATTGTTCTCCTACCTATATAATATAGCTTTTGTATCATATAAATAAGGACTTCCCAAAATAATTCCATAAATATCAAGTGGTACGACATCTAATTCTACCTCATCTATAAACTTAGAGGTGATTACAAATCTGATCTTACATTGTTTAGATACCTACAACTTACGATCTTCACATAAACATCCTAAATAATATGGTTTTGGATGAGGTTTGGTTTCAAGTCCAAATGTATTAACAATTTATTCAGAAATGAGATTAGTTTGCAAACCACTATCAAAGAGTGTATCAATCTTTGTATGTTTTTAGATAACTCTAATATGGAATAAGTCTCCTATTTTCCTGTCATTGTGCATAGTTTCGTAATTTAAAGAATGAGTATTAGTGATAGAACTAACAAAAGAAGATATACCTTTTATTCCCATGGTCATGATCTTGGTTTCATCACCTAAATATGATCCAAGATACCGTTGGATTGTAGTTGTGGTATTTTTATTACCCTTATTATTTTCGAACCTCTTTGGTCTTAGTTTAGGATGAAGTTTCCAACACTTGGCCTTATTATGTCCTTCAATTTTTCAATGTGAACCTGAAGGTTTCCCATATTCTCTCCACTATGGTTTTTCATTTCATTTTACCCTTTTGTTTGTTCTTGCTAGTAACTAGCTGACTTGATTTCTTTGATAAGTTGCCCTAGTCATTCTTTCCCATTGACTCAATATGAGTGGCTTGAAAATAATCTTCATCAAGATTAGTTGGGTTAAACATAATAATAGTATGTCTCAAATAGATATGCAAATCGCCAATATAAGTAAAAAGAGTTTCTTACATATAAAGAGGAATTCCCAATGTCAATGCCTTGTTTATAAATTCTTGATTATAGTTTTGTTTTTTTGTCCTCTATTTTTCCCTAGATTCTTCCCACCCAATATTACTTGTTGCATATACCCTAAATGATAAAATTCCTTCTTTAATTTAGCTATGAATTCATACCAAGAAGATATCATTTTAACTTTCTTAAGGAGATATTCGTTATTTTACTCTTTCACCGTATCAGTGTTATTCCTCCCACTCAAACAATAGCTAGCTAGGTTTTTACTTCTTCGTCCACAATTTTGTATACCCTACAATATACTTTAATTTTTTTGATCCACTAATCCAATTTATTTTCATTAAGCTCTCCATTATACATTAGAAAAACAAATTTTATGTCTAATTTCAATGTAGGAAAATTAGAATAAACTTTCTATGGTTGTTTTTCCATGGAATTGAAGAGGAACTTGAATTTCAAGAAGAGGATAAATATGGAGGAGTTTTAAGAGTGTCACTACCACCTCCTTCTCCTTTAGCTTGATTTGGACCTTCTTCGATCTTATTTTGTTCCTTATATATTTCTTCCACCATGGTTTTCATCTCCAAAAGGCTAATTGAAACCTCACTTTAGATTCAAAGCGGTTTTCTCCTTATGGAGATTCCACTACATATCTTTGAAATTCATTTCTCGAACCAATCTCAAGATTGTACTGTTCAAGTGAACCTTCTCCCTATTTGAGCTTAGACCCAGTTAGCATTCAACATTAACACTTGTGCAAATCCAAATCAACATATCAATTATTCCCTTATCAATATGTCTGATACGAAACTTGATCTAAAATTCACTGTTAAAGGATTCGTTTTTAAAAAAAACCCACTAATTTAAATTATTATAACCGACTTCTCAATTAGTTGCATTGAAAAAAAATTCTTAATGAATTAAAAACCATCATTCAAGGACTGAAATTTAAAAACCAAAACTGGAATAACACCAACAATACTCAAGAAATTGATAATGAAGTTCACCCATATTGGATACCTCCTAAAGTCCACTTTAATTGAAATACCCATCCATTCATAAAAATCCAAAGTGCACTAGTTCATCTGTGTACATCAAAATAATGGCCTTTGATCTACATAAATTATCTATGATGTCCTCTAGGAAGATATCAATGGCTTCTTCCTGCAATAAATGGACTCGGGCTTGCCAAATCTCTCAATGAAGGGGATGTCTATTCTTGATTATATTCCATAACCCAAACATGCTACCTTTTTTTGTTTTTAGAGTGTTGTTGATCATGGAGGCCCTTCATATGCGAATTAATGGAACACTAACCCGTATGTGTCTTCATACTCATGAAAACCCTTCCTCTTTTCTCATTTATCTGACCACGGAAATGGATTACATCATGTTCTATCACATAGATGGTGGTATTCTTTGATATTACATATTATTCATGTTTTCATGGTGAATTTCAGTACAGAGGTGTTGACCAAGAAGAAAAATGGAATTTTGCCTTGATTTCAATGCTTGAATGTAATAAAAATACTCACGGTAGACCACCTAGGAATCCACTACGTGTAATATGGCTTTGGAATGAAGATTGCATTCAAATGAGAGTCTGTATGAGGCAATCTTACGATATGGATAGAATCAATCCAAAAATTCCACGTCTTTCATTACTTGTTTGCATAAATCTTCGTGGGATTATGCCTCCAAATCTGCCCACATATTTTCTCTGGAAGAAGACGCTTCCAAAAAAAAAATTTAACACTGATATGGGTTTTTTCTGATTGTATGGAATGGAGATGCTCCTGGATCACAATATGGAATTGAGAATGCAAGAATTAAAACAAATAAACTAAAAAAAAGAACAAAATTTTGATATGGGTGGATTTGTTGAAACACTATTTTAAACGTGTTCTCGTAAATCTTTGGAATCATTCTCATAATATTCTTGTCATAATATTTTTGAGCCAAATATAAGGTTACTTTTAGATCCAATTCAAAATAATTGTTAGTTTCCTACCCAATCCTAGATTTTAAGACTGTAATATCATAATTATCAAATAAATGGTAATTTATCCAAAAAAAAAAAAACAAATTAAAAAGGATAAATTAACATGAAAACATAAATTAAGAATGCCACGTTTATGGCAAAATGTTTTTGGTGTATAGATTTGAATTCAAGCATAAATTTGAATTGTAAGATTGCATTGCATAAGTTTGAATTACAAGATTGCATGTTAGCATCTTGAAGATGCTTATACCCATACCAAAATTGCATTATCCTATGTTCCTAAAACTCGAATTGTGGAGTGGTGAGTGGTGGGGCAGTACATATCAAAATTACTTCAAATATATTCATAGTAGCAATAAAAATTGTACTAAAATCAACAAATAATGACAACCTATATTTATAATATAAGGCAACATTATCTGAAATAAATGGTGAACTAATTATTATTTATTCTATCAAATAAAAAATTGTAAGGAGATGGGTTAAATAAAAAATATGTTGATATAGGTCTTAACTTAACATTAACTTATGAAAATAGAATGTTGTATGTTAAATTATTTATGAAAATTATAATAATTATTTAAAGGAAAGATAAAGTTAATGAATTTTAAGTGTCAACAACTTAAAAATTCATGAGCATGCATGTTTTTCTTACACCACCACAAACATCATCACACATAAATAATAAACTTAATAATTACAAAGGTTAACATATCACTATACAATGAAGACATTATATGCTTAAATAGAAATAAATTCTCAAGTAATCATCCACATATCATATTGTTATTAATTTTTTAACGCTTTCAGATGAATATATAATGACTCAATAAATTTGATAATGTAATTTTATTCATAACCATATGAATATGAATAGCGACCATACAATTATTTCCTCATATTCTAAAATGCCATGGTATTCTAAAATGCCATGGTATTTGACTCAACTGAGATTGATTTGGTTCTATAAAATATTCATTTAACTTTTGTAGTACTGTATTTTATTAATATTCACCATGACTTAGTCTGTTTTGTGTAGATCTTGTAATTATTTTTTTTTTTTTTAACTTTGAAATTGTTATTTTTTTCATACTATGTATGGATTTTGTGTGTGTGTGTGTGTGCGTGTGTGTGTGATGATGATGATGATGATTAGCATCAAATAATACCAATTGGTCTATCAAATCTTAAGAAAGTAATAAATTACTTCATTTTTGTTTAAATTATATTTTTATGCTAAAAAAACATTGAGAGAAGTTTTCCAAGATCAAGGAAGGTCGATAATGTGGAAAATATTTTTAAATTGAGATCTAATATGGACAAAGGTGACAGGCTATTTCATCCCATGGTGTTTTGGGAACCCAATTTCACTATGTAGCTCGTGAGAGTTTGTCCTTATTTTAGCAATGTTGGTTTTCTTCTTTGCATTTTTCAAAACTTAGAGGATCTTCTAAATTAGGGTTGACCACCTCCTTGCAGTATCTTGACTTCCTTTTATCCACTAATTCTTTATCATATCATATATTCTCCTTAAATTTAGAAGTGATATTTGTCATATTAACGATATTCTACATGATGGATTTTCTTCTATTTCCCAATGATTTAGCCAAGATTTTATATCTTTATGCCATCCCCACTTGAGCCACTTGTAGTTTTGGATAAATTTTGAAGCAATTTTCGGGGGCCTCTAGTCATCCATGTTGTTTATCTTGTTCTTGTAAGTTAGGTACCTAATCATAGTAATTCTCTCAATGGGGGAAATGTTTGCTTCTATGAGGAGGATAGGGTATGGTGTATTTCCCTTAATTTTGAAATTATAAGTTATAAAATTCTTTTGGTTTGTTCTATCTTTATCCAGGATTCTCTAGATATACTGCAACTCCAAACTTCACATCCATATAAGATAATGGGAGTGACGATAGTGTGGAAGAGGATTTTTTTAATCTCAAATACAAAGGTCTGTTGATTTACAATTGTTTTCGATCCCATAATAAGATTTCCACCCTCCATTTATCATTTTTTCAAAGTTATAATTCCAATTGAGCTTTTGATGGATATCGATTCCAAGATACTTGTATGAAGGAACTTCCTCCAAGATATTGTTTTCATAAGCTATACGTATATATATTGTTTTCATAATCTCTACACACACACACACACACACAAGTCTATGTTCATGTCTCTATTTCTCACATAATCTACAACATAATTTACTGGATATTTTCCAAAATCAATTTTGATGAACTAAGATATAAATTAAAACCTTAATAACAAATAAACAATGACTAGCACGTGATAAATTTTGAGACGATGATAACCACAAATGGATATTTACTAAAATCAATTTTGATGAACTAAGAATAAACGAAAACTTTAACAACAAAGATACAATGACTAGTGCCTGATAAATTTTGAGATGGTGATAACCACAAAGTGATAATTGGATTTACCATGTCCAAGAATTTGCAATCAAAACATATAATTACCATGACCACGATTTCACAATCAAAACAGTTGTAATGTAATTGGTGCTTTAAAAAGGGTCAAAATTGGGCTCATCTAAAAAAGTTGAGTAATCCACTTCATATGGTATACATGTATATGTCATTGCAGTGGTTAACCTGTGAATTTCCATTCACTATGAGTGCATCCAACTCCAGCCGCCTCATGGTACCTCATATTGAATAAGTGGTCCAGATTATTCTAAAAGAGATCGCAATTGATGGGTGAGGAAGAAGGAAACGATGGAACTTCGTTCATGGATGGTTTACCAGGAAGTGTACATATGGTTTCTAATTGTATGCACAACCATCTATACGAGTTATAGAGAGTTATAAAGATAGTATGGGTGGGGAATATACATATAACAAATATGAAGATGGAAAAAAGAGGTTGAGCGAGAAATGATACATCAAACCAGACTGAATAGTTGGAGATAACAAAGATTGTGCAATGGAATGTTGATAACTGTAAATTATGTTACATATTTGGTTACAAGATCATTAAAAAACAAATACATCGAAGCATTGTACTTCACATACAATATATGGCATCACATGTATTGGTTCTTCTCACATGAATTTAATGACCTCAATGAATAAATGTCATAGTTATCTAAGATTAAAACTCCAAACTTAGATTACCTATGTTAGAAAAAAAAAATTGTATTTTGTGTGTGTTTTGTTATTAAAACTCAAAACTTAGGTATAACCTAAGATTGAAAAAACCTCATTAGCTCTTTCGAAAGACATCACATTGATCAAGTGTGATAAAAGTAATTTAAATGTTATAAAAAAATTAATTTTGTTAAGAATATGTACAACATTGGACATCAAGAAAAACTATTGAATGATAAACTATGGATGGTGAAAGGAAAACTAATGGATGGTCAACTATGGATAATCCAAAACTAATGGATGGTCAACTATGAATCAAATGTTATATTCTTGGCATTCTGCATCCACTAATAATAAACAATGATGAACAATATGTGAGCTAAGCTATGGTCCAACGATTAATTAGTGAAATTTTTCCATCACTAACCCAAGTTCAATTCCCAATTGGGAAAGTAACATGTCCCACTAGTGAATTGTTAAACATACAAAATGAAATGAATAAAATTAATTAATTTAAAAAGATAAAAACCAAAATTTTATTTTATTTTTAAATAAAATTAACGAACTCTTCACCTTGTTATAGAGATCAATTGTTTTTCAATGCATCCTCATAAAAACATGTTCGTTCTTTTTTTAATAAAATATTTTTTGAAGTATTTTCAAAGTGAAAACTGTATGACGTTTCCATTTATTTTAAAGTTGGATTTACAATCAATTTTTAGATTATATGAGTAGATCATAAATGTATAATAATGTATAATTAGTATGACCATGTTTAAGTCTTTTCAGGATTATATTTATGATTAAGGAATTCCGTATGTGTGTATTTTGTGTTTTCTTTTTCCATAATGAGCAAATAAACCCATACTTCTCCTTTGCGAGAGAAGTGACGTTGGATGTTTGATATTCTTGTGATCACATCAGAAACAACCAAATAAAATGCAATATACGCAAAGGAGAAGTATGCCACTAATACCACCGTCCCATGTTAGCGCAGTAATTGGAGGATCTTCAATATGTCATTGAAACCATATAACATGTCTATCAATTATATAAATCAGCGACAATGAGAAGCGGGCGGCAATCCACTAGGAATACAGCCTAAATACTCTCTTCGAGTAAAAACCACTTAAAAGCTGGTGATATTCTTGCATCACCTCAGCTTCGTTGCTTCTGCGTTAGTCCTGGACTAATTACCCTTCTTGCACAAATTAGAATTGTAGTCCTTCAAATGTCTGGCCGAATTGCCAATCTGCTGGAACCACGTTATACGAAGTGATGGTTCTGCCATCACTGGTGCTGAACTGAAAGGAGATACTTTGCACATTCAAATAGGAGTTGCTCTGCCAATTCTGTCCCCAGTTGCGGGACATTGCTTGCCAACCAGTGTTGGAACCTTTGATGGAAACCGCTTCGACATCCCCTGCACCTCCTACGTTTGTAATGAGCACCAAATTGAAGTAGGAGTGCCCATTTATTGTGAATCGAACTCCTCCTTTCCTCACGCATGGTACTCTGCACACATGCATATTAACCTTGCAGCTTAGCATTTCATCCCAATCACCGCCAAGTTGGAAATAGATTTTCAGAATTAAAGACGGTTGGCAGAAGAAGCAGAATAATGAATTACCTTCTGAACATGATGGGAACAATGCCACTTCTGTATATGGCAATCTGTTGAAAAGCAGGTTGAGCCATGTCGAAGTGTTGCAGAGGTGGATTGCACCATCCTCCATTGTCACTGGGAAGAGCATTATTTGGGGGGCAAAAGTTGGTAGCAGTAACTGTCACAGTGCCCGGTAAACACCACTGAGGATCGTTCTGGTCTTTGCATTTCATTTCGTAGCAGGCTCCGCATGTGAGTCCATTGTTGAAAAGCGCTGTACTCAGAGCTGCGGTGTTTGTTCCATAGCCTTGGCTACACAAATTACCGTATCCGCACGCATCACCTGTTAAATTAATTTCAACATGGAATTGCTTAGCCAACACGGGGTATCAAAACGATACTGCGAAACCAGTAAATTCAAACGAAATTTTTGAGCTTGTGACAGACCTATGTAAGACTGGAGTTTTGAAGTTTTGTCGAACTGTGAACTTACCCATTGTCCCCGACGCATCGCTGCCACCGTAAAAAGTTGCATGTGCGGATTGCCAGTCAGTATCTAGGGCATAAGCTGCACGAACTATCCAGAAGAAAGCGAACATTGTGGCCAGTTTTACAGGTTCCATTTCACAAGGAAAGGAATGGCCGAAGACTTCACCCTAATTGATATCTGAGTGTAGAAGTAAGTAGAATAGAAATCAAAATCGATATCTGGATCGATATTTGATTCAGATATCGATATTTGTTTGCTGGACTAAGAGAAATCTTTCTGCTCTTTCCTCTGCTGGAGTTGCATGAGCTGCATATACCGGGAGTTGCATGAGCTGCTTTCTCCTTACTCATTAATTAGTCCAGATTTCCTCTGCGGTACCCACCGGATTGTGCGCATACAAACAAAGGGTCGCGGCATTCGTATCTGCACATGGGGTTCTAGAATTGCGATGATGAAGGAGGCGCTTCTGGACCATTTTATACCCGACACTTTTTCCAACGGTGAGAAGGTGCGACATGGTGGCCGAGATTTATTTACTTTGGTACCGATTGTATATATTTTTCGCAACTGACTTGATAAGTGTTTCTTGGTATCTTCTCTCCCTTCAATTTAGGGATTATTTTTCTAAGTTACATTACTCCATTCATGGGTAAGTGGGTAGCAACACAATACTCCGTTTTTTCCAATGGAGTCGGGACCGAATCTTGAAATGCTGTAGAAAAGAGCGGCAAAGAAACACAATTTTTCCAAGGAAGTCGGATCGAATGATGGAGTGCAGAGTAGGTACATGGCAGTTTCATTATACGATATGGATGGAGTCACTAGAGAAGTCGACCAAGAATTGTTGGTAGTCAATTTGAATGGACAAAATCGAGACCAAAACTTAAGAGGAAACACATGTTCTTAACCATTAGGCCCGCATATTATTATATTGTTGTAATATATAAATTAAAATACTAATGCATTATGTAACAAATTAAATATTAATAAATTAATATAATAATGTATTAATTAATTAATATATTATTAACTAATACATTGTTAAAGTATTAATACATTAATAAAGTAATACATTAATAATGTATTATTAAAGTAATAATACATAAATTAAATCTTAGTAAAGTATTAATACATTAATACATTTATTGAAAATGAAAGTGGTTGATTATGGTAGACAATGATCATAGTTTCTTATGATCATGACTATAAATTAATATTATGATTATGATTATTATGGTAGACAATGATTATGATTATGTTTGAGTATGGTTGACCATGAACATGATTAACTTTGGTAGTTATTTTCATCACATTGCTACATCAGGTGTAACATATTACATAAATGTGTAATATAATGTATTAATTAATACATTAATAATGTAATGTATTAATTAAGTAATACATTTATACAATATTAATTAATAAATTTGCTCAAGTATTAATACATTGATAAAATAATAGATTAATAAAACATTATTAAATTATTAATAATTAAAAATACATTTGATACCTTTAATACATTAAATGAATTAATAAGTACATTACTAAAGTATTAATACATTAATGTATAATGTAACATATTAAATTATTAATTCATTATTGTAGTACTAATACATGAGTAAATACATTTTAAAGTATTAATACCTTAATAAATACATTATTAAAGTATTAATACATTAATAATACATTACTAAAGTATTAATACAATAATACCTTAATTTATAATTACTATGGTTGAGTATGGTTGACCATGACCATGGTTAACTTTGGTAGACCTTAGTTTACTTTTGAGAGGAAAGATTGATTATGGTCGATCCTAGTTGTCCTTCATCATGGTTGAGTGTGGTTCACCATCACCATGGTTAACTATGGTTGTCCAGAGTTTATTATGGTTGAACATGCCCATGGTTGAACTTCATTGACCATGTGGATCTCATTATGGTGAGCCATGTTGATTATGTTAACCATAGTTTACTATGGTACTACTGCATTACAATGTTGATCATGTTTTTTCCGTCACATTGCAACATCAGGTTTTGATTTGTCACATTCTGACATTAGATTTTGTTTGTCACGTGACATAGCAAGGTCATGGTCATCAAATTATGATGAAGGGTTTTTGCTTATGAAATTATAGAGTTCGAATAGGTTTGTCACAGTTCGACGTCGGGAAATGTTCTTCTCATTGCAATGTTGGTCTATGCTTGTAACATTGGTACATTGGGTTCTATACATATAATTGCGATAATGGCTTGTGTTTGTCCCATTGCGATTTTTGGAAATGTCTATCACAATGCGATGTCACGACATGTGCGTCCCATTGCAACGTGAGGATATATTTGTAACATTACGATGACAACACTATGTTTGTCACATTGCAATGTCCATTTATGTTCATCACATTGTTACGAGATGGATATGTCCGTCAAATTGTGATGTCTTAAAATGTTCGTCACATTGTGACGTCTATATATGTTCGTCACAATTTGATGTCCATATAAGTTCGTCGCATTGCGACATTACTATGTTTGGTAGATTGAAATGTTACTATGTTGAACACATTGTGAATGTTGGAAATGCTTGTCACATTACTACATCTGTATATCTTTGTCACATTGTGACGTTACTATGTATGGTAGATGGCAATGTTACTATGCTCAACACATTGTGATGTTTGGAAATGTTTGTCACATTGCGATATCCATATATGTTTGTCAGATTGCAACAAACTTATATGTTTGTGACATTGTGACATTACAATGTTTGGTAGATTGAGAGGTTACTAAGTCTGACACATTATGACGTTTGGAAGTGATTGTCACATTGCGATGTCAGGAAATATGTGTCACATTGCAATGTAAGAAAAGGTTCGTCATATTGCGACAATAGGGTGGTGTGTGACACATTGTGACGTCTATTTATGTTCGTCACATTGTGACGTTAATATCCACATTGCGAAAAAATGCTTTTGTTCGTAACATTGCGGAGTTACTATGTTTTGTAGATTGCAATGTTATCATGTTCGCCACATTGTGACGTTACTATGTTCACCACATTGTGACATTATTATGTTCGTCACATTTCAACGTTATATTTTCGTCACATTGCAACATTATATGTTCATCACATTGCAACGTTACTATGTTCAATAGACTATGACATTTGGAAATGTTTTTCAGATTACAACGTCTATTTATGTTCATCACATTGCGACGTTATTATCCACATTGCGAAGAAATGCCTCTATTCGTAACATTGCACTTTACTATGTTTGGTAGATTGCATTGTTACTGTGTTCATCACATTGTGACGTTACTATGTTCGTCACATTGCAACATTATATTTTTTTCGCATTGCAACGTTATATGTTTTTCACATTGCAACGTTACTATGTTCAATAAATTATGACATTTGGAATTGTTTGTCACATTGCGATGTTGGAATAAGTGCATCACATTATGATCAATATCATGGTATTTTTTTTCTTGGATAGATTTATACAATTAACTTGTTAATTCAAGGGCAATCTAGGGGAAAGTGCCTTTCATCTTCAATCCTTTAAATGTCCTGATAGATTCTTTCATGCCATGATGTTTTCTTTATATATGTTTGTGACATTGTGATGTTACTATGTTTGGTAGGTTGCAACATTACTCTTTTCAACATATTGTGATGTTTGAAAATGTTTTTCTATAACAAACCTCCCATTTCGTTACGACAACTAGCCTCACATAACAAGTGCAATTTTTTTTTTGTGTGTGTATGTAGGAAGGTAATAATGACATTATACTCAACATCGCAACACGACGACGAAAACAATGCATGCAAATCACGCCACAACAAACATAACGACCTAACATAAAAGCACATCAAGCACCTGGAAGCAATGTATGACATTCAATCGACGAAGAATAAGAATGACTACCCGCCCGTCCTACCCTGCAATGGTTAGGACCTCCAGGACACATAAGCAACTCTCAAGCCCAGGTTCCCATTGATTTTGACCATTTAATGTCTCAGGGCTGGCGACTGTTCTGAGGAACAAGGAGGTGTCTACATCCCGCCCGTCACAAGCAGACCAAGCCTACTAAGCTAAGGAAAATCATCCCAACAACTCAACACACCCAGAATTTGTTGCACACGTAACTAGAACCCTTACAGTGAGCAAACCAAGCACATTAAATGTTTACGAAACCAAGTACAAACATTAATTAAAATGAACAACAACATTAATCAAGATAAAAGGTCGTTATCTATGACTTAAATTGGCATTAATTACAGATCAATTAACTAGTCTAAATTCCATCAGTCAACGAGTTAACCACCAAACTTAACATGAATTACAACTCAAATTTAGCGAGTCTGGGTTACCAATTAGGTGATATCTATAAATGCAACTAACCATAAACTTGAATAACAACATTAACATTCTTAAAGTTGAATGCTACCTATAGCACTTATGAACAGTTAAACCTCAACATTAGTCTAGATATAATGACTGAACTAACCACACTAGTTGTTTATTATCATTGAGGAGGAAACTGCCAGCTAATTACATTGTTGTAACAAATCAAGAAGGTAATTACATCTCTATTACATAACAATTTATTACAGCATTTAACAAGGCATTTAACATAATGATTAACATAATCAATTAATTGAGCAATAACAGGGTAGTTTGCATGACTATTTTCATAACAAGTATTATAGCACTAACAAGGCGATTATCATGTTAATTAACATAACAATTAATATAACAATAGCGAGGCAATTTATATGACGGTTAACATTACGATTAATAGCGCAAAAACAAGGAAATTTACATAATTGTTTAACCATTTAACTCGCTGTGACATTTAATCAATAAGTAAGAATTTGTTGACCATTCACAGTGTTGTAGCAATTGTTCTAGCATTTAGTAAGGAAAGTAATATAGCATTTAACATTGCAATTAACAAGACAATTAACTGTAGCAATGGTTCTAGTAAATTCGTGGTCATTCCAACAAGCTCAGTCAACATTCTAAAGGCAAAAATCATGGGTAATTACAACAAGCTCTGGCAACATTCTAAAGGAAAAATCGTTGGTAATTACAACAAGCTCCGACAACATTCTAAAGGTAAAATTGTGGGTATTTAAACAACAATCAAAGTCAATTTTTAAAGGCAATAATCATGGGCATTAAACAATGGTCTCAAACATGTTTTGAATGGCAAAACATGAGCATTTAAACAACGATCTCAGACATGTTTTGAATGGTAAAATCGTGAGCATTAAACAATGGTCTGAGACATGTTTTGAATGGTAAAATCATGATCATTAAACAATGGTCTTAGACATGTTTTGAATGGAAAAACGTGAGCATTTAAACAACGATCTCTAACATGTTTTGAATGGCAATTCGTGATCATTTAACCACAATCTCAGCCACATTTTGAATGGAAAAACATGGGTAATTAATCAGCTATCACAGTCTCATTTTAAAAGGGAAAAACATGTACAGGGACACACCAGAAGGGGATTTCATTTTTCCTATCATTAAATAACAAGAAATTTGTTGTACCATCACACTATAAGGAGATTTTGTTTTTCCTGTCATTAAATAACAAGAAATTCGTTGTGCCATCACACCAGAAGGGGATTTCGTTTTTATTTTTGGTCATTGTATAATAAACAAATCGATGTGACAACACCAGATAAGGGAATTATGTTTTTCCTGTCATTAATAATAAGCAATTACGGTAGTAGCCAAGGGGAAAAACTGACGCGGACTAGGCCCCTCTGCCTTGGCCACCGTCTCTGCACTGACCTCCTGGTCTTAACAGATCGTTCCAATTTCACCTTCGAGCCGAAGTGGATCTTTCGATTCCTCACTAGAATCTCTGTTAAAAACCCGATTCACAGGTCCTTCCTTTTCCCCTGTCACGGATTTTGTGCATACCTGATCTCTTCCCGACAGAAACTTCGGGTTTCGGGGTTTCGCGATTCCCGTTGTCGAGAACCTCAGTCTTCTCGATCCCCCAATATTCGATATCCCGAAATGCCGAAATGACTTCAACAGCGTTTAGTCCCCATGGTTACCTTCTGGTCCATGTGACCACTTTTCCATATGACCACATTCCTATGTCTTTCTCGATTTCGTGCTTTCAAATGCTTATATGTTTTTTCCCTCAAAAATCCCAAAGTTCTGATTCTCGACCTCCTATATGATGAAATGACGTCAGTCGACCCCACAACGGAGCTTTCCACCTTGTCGAGATTTTGGACTTCGCGTTTCTGAAATGTGCGTGCTTCTTGTCTTCAGGATTCGTGAAACACCAAACCCCGATAAGCCGATGGAATTTTCTATCAGAATTTTCCCCGAACTCAAGGATTTCGGCCACATGTCCTCCTACGATGGGCGGTCCTCAATCATTTCATGATTTCATGAAATCAATTGCTCCGGACATCTCATCTTCAGGATTATCAAGATGCCAAATCCTGGTGTGCCGATGGCTCCTGATCTCCTCCACATGTCCCAACCGATGGACGGCTCAGATCTGTTTCAGGTTTTTCACCATGGATATTCCCGATCTCTTGTCCTTAGGACTTTCGATATCTCGATTCCTGAAGTCCCGATATCCCGACACCTTTCAGGACTTTCGCTCTGCTTGCAAGGGTTTAAACCCTTTGCCACTCCTGTGAGATCCTACGACTGACGGGTATCTAAGTGAGGGTCGACGGCTCACGAACTCCTGAGATTGAAACTGGGGAAACAGTCATAACCCCCTTGCTTCTCTGTTAGATCAGACAGTTGGTGGGACTTCGCAAATTCTCTACGAAGAATTTCAACCGTTCGTCTCTTCCCTTGAGAACCTCCGTGAAATTTAAATAAAATATTTCTCTGCGTGGAACTTGTCTTCTGCAGCACGATGTCACTGCACCTCCTTTCAATTCTTCAATACACTTAACCTCTTGCTTCCCTTCGATGACTTCGAAGGTTCGAACCATTCTGAGGTTTTCCACGACTTCGAGTCTTTCAAGAAACCCCTGCACGCACTCCTTGTGGCAAACCTTCAACCACTTCAGTGTTGAACACCTTCGACTCTGCGCACTCCTTGCAGCAGCAGTCCTTCAATAGTTCCTCAAGTTTCAAACCCCGGAGTCAAGCTTGGTCTGTGCACACCTTGCACGACTCATGCATCAAATATGTCCTTCAAAGGAAATGAGAACAAAAGCTGTCCTATCTGAGAATTCCAGAGACAAATCTTTGAATCCTTTGTCAACTCACACCTTGCAGACAATTCAACTGCGCTCCTTGCAGGAATCCTTGCTCAGTTAGAGAAACAATTAAAACTCATTCCTTACTCTCCCTCTCTCAGACTTCAAACATTTAACAAGAAATCATTCATACATAGCATGAAATAAATTGCATGACAGTAAGAGTAAAACCATGAACATACCACTCAGCATACACATACGAGAAACAAATACAACGCCATGAATCTGAATTAAGACTTCTTCTATTAACTCAAATCTTTGTACATGGGTGTTTTCAAACACAGTTTATCTGTTCCAGCTCTGTATGCTCTTCTCTTGGTAATGTTCTTCCCTATCATACAATACTACAATGAGGGTGTCTATATTTGTTTTCCCTCCACTCCTAAAATTGTCTAATCTGAGAATTCAAAGCTACCTACTAACATAAATTCCTTCTTAGTCCTTCAGACGAGAGCGGGTCGCTCAAGATATGATTACAATCTATAAGTATGCCTCTCCTTAACTATTACATTTACGTTTGGTGCATCCATATTCAAAAGTTTTTAAACAATTTATCATGTGTCTAAAATGTGTTGGCATTTGCCCCACGCTCGCTTGATGTTGGTGATGCTCCTACATCAAAAACGCAGACAAGAAAAACACAAAAACGTTTTTCCATTCCAGGATACAAATAAAAATTGCAGACAGAGAATCAAATCGTTTTTCCATTGCTAGAATACCCATACAATGCAGAGAAGAATAGCAAATAAAAAAAAACATTTTTCCATTGCCAGAATACCAAACAACGCACACAAGAAAAACACAAAAACGTTTTTCCATTCCAGGATACAAATAAAAATTGTAGACAGAGAATCAAATCATTTTTCCATTGCCAAAATACCCATACAATGCAGACAGGAATAACAAAAAAAAATAAAACGTTTTTCCATTGCCAGAATACCAAACAATGCAGACAAGAAAAACACAAAAACGTTTTTCATTCCAGGATACAAATAAAAATTGCAGACAGAGAATCAAATCGTTTTTCCATTGTCATAGCTCCAATACAACGTAGAAAATAGTAAGAGAATGCAAGGATCCAAAGGGAAAGGTCATGGAATGATTATCGGGGGTTCTATCAGTCAAGGCAAAGAGAAAACCTACCAGGACACTAGATAATCCACACGCAGAGGTCGTTGCCAGATGGAGGAAACCACAATCATCCAGGGACAAACATCAAGGGTAGCCGGCTAACAGGTTCATCCTTCGCTCATCGTCCTCGCACAAAAAAGTAGGGCATTGAGATCCATAGGTCTTTTAAAGCTAAGGCGACGACCGTAGATCCGGCTCCTGGCTTACTGCTCAGGTGAGGACTGCTGATCTAGGGATGAAGGATAAACAACCACAAAGGTCACAATCAACACATCAAGGTGGTCAAGACATGTGGAAAAATGAAGGCCATGGGAGTCAACAACCATCGAGCTAGGCTAAGGAAAGTTTCAGTCACCAATTTAAAAAAAAACATCATTTTACTTTTCCATTAAATAAGCAGATCCAAGCATAAGTACTAATATATTCTACCATACAAAAATAAAGAGAGCATACCGTTGCCTGATCGCCCACTCCAAATGACATCCCACGCACTCCGTGCAACTCCCGCTCGCCGACCATTGAGACTTCACTGGTACCTCCCAGCCAATGCTAGGGGTACTCTTCTTCTCCCTTAGCCCCCCGCGCCACAAAGGGGCCACACACTCACTATCTAGAGATTTTGACTAGCTCCTATTTTCCTCGCAAGGCCAAGCTACCACTCCTCACCGAGCTGGGTATCCCAAGTCCCACAAGTTAAGTTAGTCAAGTAGATATTTTTGCAGGGTAACGTTACACAAACAGAAGAAGATCCTTCATCATTCACCTTCCTTCATTATATAGAGTTTCGAACTTCCTTTCTTTCCTAAAATCTCATTTAATTAAATTTTTTAAAAATAAATTCCTAAAAATTATTCTCCGTACAAGTGTCACCCATCCCCTTCCTTCCTCCATAAATTAACTTCTTTAATTAATTAATTATCTTTATTTCCCTCACCCACCTAGAGTTACTCCTAGAATCACTCCTAGGTGTCCCCAAATTCTCTTACAGGTTTTAATAACTTTCCCTTTTATTAAATTTCTAGTTCAGTTTAAGTTAGAAATATCTTAAATGGTAGATGCTTTACTAAGTTTGACCTTTCACTTTTTCCCTTAAGTTCCCCTTTTTCCCTTTTTATGTTTACCTTTTTTCCTAGTTTCCTAATTTTTTAGATTTTCCCTCTTTCCCCTTTTTAATTAGAACTCAAAAAGGCAGGTGTGTAAATTAACCCCTTTTTCCTCTTTCTCATTTAATTAGTATATTTTAAATTATAAAAATCATAAAACAATTAATTACCACTAGCTTGATTTAGACCTAGACTTTCATTTTCGTGAAGGGCGACATTTTATTCGGGAAAATGTTTTAATTTTTTTTTTTATTCTTATCACATTGTTCATCCTAAGGCCGACTAGGTTCATTCATTTATCAAAACAATGTGACGTGCCCTTCAGGATGCACTAGATGCTCCAAGGGTGTCACTCGCCTCTAATGTTCCCTTGCATGACGTGCCCTTCAAGATGCACTACGTGCTCCAAGGGTGCCACTCGCCTCTTGACTGACTTGGTAGACATAAAAAAAACCTGGAGTCAATACTCCGCCAGGTGAACTTGTGGAAGACTAAGGGCCTCTAAGGAATAATGCCCCCGCCTTATTGCGCGCCCCTTAGAATCATCATGAGCGACTATCATAGTCTTCCCTCACGACATCATGGGTCCTCTCGAACTTGGTAATCGTTAACCTACAGTTTGAGTAGTCGTGCGTGACCCCTTTACTCCACATGTGAGTCTAGTCGGCAAGTTATCGTCAGCCTGCATCATCGACAAATCATGTCAGAACATATTCATATCGTATCATCTAATCAGATTCACGAATATCACAGTAAAACAATCAAACCCCAATGGTACACTCCTTGACTCGATCTGGAGTCCAAGGGGTTCCATCGATGCTTCTGCATCCTCGAGGTCCAAAATCCTACATGCTTAGTAAAACTGAGTCAATAGCACATGCATATGTCAATGCAGTAAAACAACATGTCATCAACCCATAACACCTCATAATCAAAATCAAAATTTTTAATAGAATAATAATTCGGATCACTTGCGAGAAAGTGTCCTCAGAGAATAAGTTCGCTCAGTGCACTAGAGCGAGATGTTACATTTTAACAATGCGACGTTGGAATAAGTGCATCACATTACAACGTCAAGAAATGTTCGTCAAATTGCAATGATAAGATGATGTGCGACAAAGTGCGATGTCAGTTTATGTTCGTCCCAGTTTATGTGCAATGTTACTATCCACATTATGAAAAAATTCCTGTGTTCGTCACATTATGACATCAAATTATGTTCATCACATTGCAATGTTACTATATTCATTAGATTGCAACGTTACTATGTTCAACATAATGCAACATTATTATGTTCTTCACCTTGGAACGTATGGGTTTGTTCATCAGATTACAACGTTGAGGGAATGTTCATTGCATGACAGGGATGGTTTATGTTCGACAAATTACAAAAATGAAGTTTTGTTGAAGTGTTTTTTTTTTAAATCTAAGTGTTTCCTTTGTGAAAAATATAAGAACTTTGAACTGATGTGATATATTACACATAACGAAACTTAGAATCATACTTGTTCTAAGGACATTGATATCATATGATCATAAACTATAAAATCTATCCCTTCGAAATAAGCATATATAAACTTAGAGTATGCATTTATGCATTTCAGTTTTTGTTGTCGCAAATTACAATTGTGAGGAAAACACAAAGGAAGGGGTAAACAAAATTATGATTTATAGTAGTAAAATATTTAACTTGAATCTATCTATGACTAATTGTGGTCAATATCATGGTATTTTTTTTCTTAGATAGATTTATATAACTAATGTGTTCATACAAGGGCACTCTAGCGGAAAGTGTTTTTCAACTTAAACCCTTTCAGTGTCGTAAAAAATAATTTAATGCCATGGTGTTTTTCTATTTTATAATGAAATTAAATTTTAATCCTTTTTTTATATATAATGAAATCTTTCATAAAGATATGAAAAAAATTTATATCTTTTGACAAATTTAAAATATCTTAATATCAACTAAAATACAAAATGTTGTCTACTTTTAATATAATGTTATTAGACATTTGGTTTAAAATATAAAATATTGTCTCATTTCTTGACATAACAAATATAATGAAATAATTAATATTGATATTGTATTTTTTCTTGATATAATAAATGTAATCAAATAATTCTATAATCTTTTTTCTTCATAAAATAAATGTAATCAAATAATTATATGTTGTATTTTTCTTATATAATATTATCTTCTTTTTTTTATTATGTATTAATGTCTTTTGTCTTTTGATATAATAATGTGTTTTTTTTTATAATAAATGTAATCAAATATTAATGTCTTTTGTAATCAAATAATAAATGTAATCAAATATTAATGTCTTTTGTAATCAAATAATAAATGTAACCTCTTTTCTTATATAGTAATGTGTTTTTCTCTCTACAATAGACACAATTAATATTGATATTCTCTTTTTTAATATAATGTAATAATATATTAGTAATTAATATCCATATTATCTTTTTTATCTATTGATATAATAAATGTAATCAAATAATTAAGATAACTTTAATTAATCCCACCGTAGAGGGATAGGAGGCATAGCTTGTTATATTAGAAAAAACATTACTCCTCACATTCAACTTCATAAGATTGACCCTCTTGATCAATACATCTTGATAGAAATTTCAAACATCAATGCTAAGAAGATGTATATAGCAATTTGTTATTTTGCACCTATTAATTCTACTTTTTATAAGAAAAATAATCTAGATAAAAATTGTCTGTATAATAATTTAGAACAAGATATTTATAATTTGAAAAATGAAAGCAATATCCTCCCGCTAGGAGACTTTAATGCTAGGACTGCAACTAAACATACTACTCTTTTAAGTGATGACTCCAACCATAATCCTTTAAGGCTAGATACAAACCTTGTTTTATCTAATAGCTACAAAAGAAGCTCTGGAGACCTAATTGAGAATTTGTTTGGTACTGAGTTGGTCAAGCTCTACAGCTCTCAAGACCTAATAATTTGCAATGGAGTAATGAAGTGGCCAAAATCCCACCAAATGACCTGTATTCATGGGCTAGGTAGTAGTGTTGTAGATTATGTGATATTTGATATCCCTGTTTCCAACCAAATAACAACTTTTGACCTTTAAATGACCATGAGCCTGACTCTGATCATAAACCTTTATCCCTAACTCTAAAAATTTTCATGCATAGGAGCACCATTGAAGATAATTCTGATAATCAAAGGAATTTGCACTTTGACAAAAGTAAATTTGACATTTTCTTAAAGGATTTAAATAGTAAATTAAAATTCCTAACTTATAAGGACAACATTGAAAAACTCTATCACAATTTTACAACTACCCTTTCCACTTCCATTAACAAGTTCTCTTTCTAGGTGTCCCATAAAAAGAATAATAGAACAACCAACCCTTGGTATGATAAAGAATGTAAAATTGCTAGGAAATCCATTAGGGATGCTTATAATGATCCCTTAAAACTCGATAAGATTAATACATACAAAGCCCTAATTAAAAGGGAAAAATGATACTATATCAATAAAAGGAAAGAGCAACTTTCACAACTATACAAGTTGGATCCTAAGAAGTTCTGGAGCCAAATTCTAAAACAAAATACTAAAGAAAATAATAGGATTCCCTTAACGGACTGGAATTCCTACCTTAAAAGTCTTTACGAGTTCCCTAGTTCCATGGACACCATTCTTATTGTCCCTACAAAGGAAGAAGTTTTTTCTTTAGATGACATAGAGTTCGGGGTTAAGCAGCTTGCAAATGGGAAAGCTAAGGACATTGAAGGCTACCAAGCTGAAATTTTTTAAATCGGAGGGCCAATCCTTATCCCTCACATACACAAGATCTTCAATTTAGCAGTCAAGAAAGGCTTCCCTAAACCATTGATGAAAAGCCTCATTGTTCCTATTTTTAAAAATAGGGATAAAAACATTCCCTCTAATTACAGGACCATTATGATTAGCTCAATTTTAGCCAAGCTTTATGAAATTATTTTGGAAAAGAACATTAGCATTTGGCTAGAAAGTCACAGTAAAAGAGCTAAAGACCAGGTCGGGTTTAGGAGATATCATTCAATTGTGGACCATCTTGTTACCTTTAGGATCATTGCAGAGGAGTTTCATAATACTAAAACCAATCTTTTCTATTGTTTTGTTGACTTTAGAAAAGCTTTTGACATGGTTCCTAGAAAAAACCTTTGGAATAGGTTGGAAGAGATAAAAGTGCCTCTTGAGTTGAGGGTTGTTGTAATAAGGATGTATGATAACGTTATTTCTAAGTTTAAAAACACTAAGGGCTGGTCAAAAGAGATTAATTGCAATATCGGAGTCAAACAAGGTTGTCCCTTGTCCCCTACCCTTTTTGGCATATACATCGATAAATTAGAAGAATGCTTGGAAAAGGCAGGTTGTGTCGGCCCTACTGTCACTGGTATAGTCATCAATATTCTTCTTTATGCCGATGATATCGTTCTTATGGCAAGGAATTCCCATGATCTTGAAAACCAACTAAGAATCCTCAAGGATTTTTGCTCCAATATGGTTATGACTGTTAATACTGATAAGACTAAGGTCATGATTATTAAATCCAATAAGATCCCTTATGATACCTTTATATATGACAACAACAACTTGGAGGAAGTGACTTCATACAAATATCTTGGAATTGATATTCACCACAAGCTTAATTGGAATTATAGCATTGAGAAAAGGATTATTGGGGGATGAAAAGCTTATTATGGGCATCAAAACAATTGTAAATCAACTGAACTTTGGAGTTGGGATAAGAAGAAACTCTTCTTTGAGACTCTGTTTACACTTGTTATTCTTTATGTATGTGAAGTATGGGGCTGTAGTATCTCTCGTGATTCCTGGAGAAAGATAGATCAAACACAAAAGAATTTTATAACCTATAATCTCAAAATTAAAGGAAATATGCCCTATCCCATCCCATCCTCCTCATAGAAACAAGCCTCTCCCCCATTGAGAGCATGGCTATGACTAGATACCTAATGTATAAGAACAAGTTAAACAACATGGAAGATAAGAGGCTACCTAAAAT
>JZKD02S1677138.1:711807-767272 GCA_000966675.3 Picea glauca | reverse complement strand
TGATCAAGCATTCTGCGACATATTGATGCAGGAGCATCTCAAGCGAGCCAGCGCAGAGACAACGGACAACTGGAAAAGCATCCAGCACAAATTTTGAAAATGTCTCAAAATATTAATGAAGCCATTAAGAAGGAGCACCCTTGTATAATGTAAATGGACCTTGAAGCAATCCACTCTTGTCCTTAGTAGGTAGAAGGCATTTATGGTAGTTAATGCAAGTAGATGGAATTGAATGTTAGATTAGACAGTTTTAGAGCGCAAGAGGGAAACATGATGTAGACACCCTCATTGTGTATTGTAACAGGAGCATGAAGATTAGTGTGAAGAGAATAGAGGAGAAGAAGAGAGATGTGTAGCAGACTCCATGTATAAAATTTCTGAATTAATACAAGAAAACTATGATTCAGACTCATGGTGTTCATATATTCTCTGTGTATGCATCTTTGAATGTTATGCTCATGGTTATTTTACTCTTTTTGTTGTACACTTGCTTTTATGCTATGTATGAATGATTTCTTGTTGAATGTCTCAAATCTGAGAGAGAGAGAGAGTAAGAGAAATGAGTTTCAATTGTTTCTCTATCTGAGCAAGAGTTCCTGCAAGGAGTGCAGTAGAATTGTCCACAAGGACTGCGTCGATAAAAGGGTTTAGAAGTTTGTCTCTGAAAGCTCAGGAGAGATAGATTTTGTTCTCATTTCCACAGAAGTGCAATTAGGCATAGGAGCCATGCAAGGAGTGCGCAATCCGAGTAAGGTCTCAGAGTTGTGAATCTGAGAAGTCGTTGAAGAACTACTATTCCAGGTGTGCGCAGAGTCGAAGAAGTTCAACACTTGAAAGTGTTTGAAGGTTGCCGCAAGGAGTGCGAGAAAGAATTTTCTGAAGGACCCGAAGTCATGGAAAGTTCAAAAGGATTTGGACCTTTGAAGTGGTTGAAGGAAGGAAAGCATCCAAGTACCTTGAAAACATGAAGGAAGGTGTAGCAACGTCGGACCACAGGAGGACGAGTTCTCAAGGAAAAAGGATGGTCAAAATTCTCTATGGAGAATCTACGAAGTCCCGTGAGTCATTAGACCTCACAAAGGCAGAAGGAAGCTACAACGAGTGCTTCAAAAATTTCTAAGCTCAGGAGGAGTAGAACCGTAGATCCAAGCCAGTCAGGAGTCGTTGGATCACTCATGAAATCGCCTATCGAGAGTTCGTGAGTAGAAGGGTCGAAGACTTGGTATCAGAGTTCACGAAATCGCGAAGCCGTGAAGGATTGATAGGATTGTGTGGGACCACAGAGGTTAGAAAGGTGGACAGGTGGCACACTATCGACGTAGAAGTCAAATCGAGTTGAAGTCTCAAGAAGGCGAAAAGGCTAGTTGTGGGGCCAGTGTCGAGAAACATGTCGGAGCCTGATATCTCAGGATTTCAATGAATAGAATATCAGGATTTTAAGGTTCATGGGTAGAGTTGCATGTTATCGCAACTCGCGAACTCGCGATAGCCAACAAGATGGAGTTTTGGAGTTCGGGATTCGGGGTCATAGTGAGCAGGTGCTCGACCATAGGATTCGCGATATCGTGAAGTCCAAGCTCCTAAGTGCAAAGGGAGGATCCCACGAGGGTTTGTTGTGGGTGCAGAATTTCCAAAAGAAAATTAGAAGAACCATTTTAGAGTTCTTCGAGCCAGCAAAAGGAGAGAAGAATGATCCTTTTGATGCAGACCTTCCAACCTGCGGGTTGAGGGTTGTGTGCGTCATCAATTTGGTATCATATCACAGAAAGGTTCTTTTCTTTCTGTAGCAGACATAAGAGAATTCACCATGCCGCCAAGTTGAAGGGACAGACAAACGCCCGATCCACCATAGGATAGGGAAATGCCCTGAAGAAGAGGTAGGCAGATGACTGGTCCAGCCATGGAAAAAGACATGCGTGATCTACGAGCCAGACTCAAAGACATGGAGACAACATAGAGGCGCACAGTCAGTGCTGGGGATCTGAGTGATTCTAAAAGTGAAATTGAGGCTGAACATGAAGGACAAGAAGTTGCAACCGAAGATGCAACAATCGAACGTTTGATTAGGGCTATTGCAAGAATGGGTGCAAGAGAGAAAATGGACATTCAAGTTTATGAGGGAAATCTGGATGTAGAGGAGATTCTATACTGGATTAGAGATCTGGACACATACTTTGACTATGAAGATTTCGAAGAGGACAAGAAGGTCAAGCATGATGTCACAAGATTGAAGGGACATGCAACATTGTGGTGGGATGAACTACAAGCTGACAGATATTGCAAAGGCAAGCAAAAGATCAAAAGCTAGGATAGAATGATTGCGAAGATGAAGGAAAAATTCATCCCCAGAGATTACCAGATTACTCTGTTCAGGAGAATGCAGAACCTGAGATAGAAGCTGATGATAGTGAAAGAGTACACTGAAGAATTCTATAAGTTGAACATCAGGCCAGGTCATGAGGAGAGCGATTATGAAAAGGTTGCTAGATACATGAATGGCCTGAGATACGACATTCAGGATGAGATGAGCATGGTAACCATCTGAATGGTGGAAGATTCTTATCAGATGGCTCTAAAAGTGGAAGAGAAGCTGAGTCGAAAGTAGGGTCAGAGAGGTCGAGGCAGAAGTCAACCTAGAGGAAAATCAGTTGCCCAGGATAAAAACCAGAAGCCCAAGGAGGACTGGAAGAAACCTCAGACTCGAACTGAGAGAGGTAGAACCTCACAGCTAGGGAAGCATACCGAAAAGAGAGGAGTGTATGTCGATAATAATATTTTTCCTCGTACCAGAGGTAGAGGAAGAGGAAGAGATGGAGTAATAACATGCTTCACATGTGGAAACAATGGGCACAAGTCTTACGAGTGTCCATATAAAAATAAAGAAGAAGGAGAGAGTCACATCGCCGAAGCATAGAGGCGGGATGTTGAGGCAGAAGATGTTGAAGGCAAAAGATTGTTGATGATGCGAAAATCTCTTTTGACACCAGAGAAGGAGGTGGAGAGTTCAGTCCAAAGGAAAAGACTTTTCTGGATTGCTTGCAAAACCAAGGACAGGGTATGCAAGGTCATTGTGGACAATGGTAGCACATATAATCTCGTTTCTATAGAGATGGTAGAAAAGATGGAGCTGGAGATGATTGATCATCCAAGCCCATATGGAGTTTCGTGGCTACAAAAAGGACATCAAGTAACTGCCACTAAACAATGTTTAGTTGAATTCAATATAGGAGGATATAATGATAAGATATTATGTGATGTTATTCCTATGGATGTTTTTCATCTATTGTTGGGTAGACCGTGGAAATATCACAGGAATGTGATTCATGATGGGAGAATGAACACATACACCCTAGAGAAGAATGGGAGAACTCACATGTTGCTTCCAATTAAGGACAAGGAGGTGAAACCTGAAATAAGAAACATTGTACTTCTCATGATTGGGAAGGAACTTATTACAGAGGTTAATAAGAAGGAGGATCCACAGTTCATTATGGTCAGGAAACTGAAGATTGTATTGACCAACACAAGAGTGGATGATTTACCAGAAGAAGTTCAGGAACTATTGGAAAATCTCATTGACATAGTAGTGGATGAATTACCTCGTTCGTTGCCACCAATCAGAAGTGTGAGTCATCATATTGATCTCATACTAGGAGCCAGTTTGCCAAACAAAGCCGCGGATAGATTGACGTCGCAGGAGAATGAAGAGGTCAAAAGACAAGTCCAGGATTTATTGGAAAAAGGTTTGGTTAGGGAAATCTTGAGTCCATGTGTTGTTCCGATAGTACTCAGTTCGAAGAAAGACGGAGGCTGGAGGATGTGTACTGACTCGAGGGCGATCAACAAGATAACCATCAGGTAAAAATTTTCATTTCCAAGGATGGATGATCTGATGGATTGCTTGAGTGGAGCAAGATTCTTTTCAAAGATTGATTTGAAAAGCGATTATCATCAAATCCGCATGAGAGAAGGCGATGAATGGAAAACAACATTCAAAACCAATGAAGGGTTGTATGAATGGCTTGTTCTGCCATTTGTCTTAACAAATGCACTGATTACCTTCATGAGGTTGATGAACAAAGTCCTGAGGGAGTTCATCGAAAAATTTGTCATTGTGTATTTGGATGACATACTGATTTTTAGTAAAACAGTGGCAGAGCATCTAAAACATTTGGCTACAGTGATGCAGAGGCTACAACAAGAAAAGATGCTAATAAATATGAAGAAATCCTCATTCATGAAGACAAAGCTCATTTATTTGGGTTTTTTTATTTTCGCAGATGAGTTGAGGATGGATCTAGATAAAGTGGAAGTGATTAAGAATTGGACATCACCGAAGAATATATTTGAGGTGAGAAGTTTTCATGGATTGGCTAGTTTCTACGAAAGTTCATCAGATATTTCAGTGGGATTAGTGCATCGATGATGGACATAGTGAAGAAAAGACACAAATCCTTTCACTGGATAGAAGAAGCTGAGAAGAGTTTTAATCTGTTGAAGAGGAAGATTACGGAACAACCAATTCTGGTGTTGCCGGATTTCCAGAAGACATTTCAAGTGAAATGCGATGCAAGTGGGTTTGCAATAGGGGCAGTCTTGAGTCAAGAGGACATGCTGATAGCATACTTCAGCGAGAAGATGAATGAAGTGAAAGTGAAATACTCCACTTATGACAAGGAGTTTTATGCTATCATTAAAGCACTGAAAAAATGGAGACATTACTTAATCCCGAAAGAGTTTGTCTTATACAGTGACAACCATGCACTACAGTTTGTGACTCAACAGGAAAAGTTGAATCAGAGACATGTTAAATAGGTGGAATATATGAAAATTTCCACTTTTGTGATTAAACATATTTCTAGTACTGCTAACAAATTTGTTGATGCTTTGAGAAGGAAGTGTTTTCTATTGCAGGAGTTTAGAGTCAAAACATTGGGGTTTGATGATCTTAGGGACATGTATAGAAATGATCCAGATTTTAAGGAGGTGTATGAAGCAGCTGAGAATCCAATTCTCAGAGATAGAAGCCAATGGGAAGAATACATGATCCAGGAAGGATTATTGTTTAAAGGTAATCAACTGTGTATTCTGAAATGCTCCATGAGGGAGACTTTGTTGAAGGCAAAACACAGTGGAGGATTGGCAGGGCACTTTGGTCACGACAAGACGTTCACAAAATTGAATGAGTCATATTTTTGGCCGAGAATGCGAGCAGACGTCAAGAGATTCATGGACAGATGTAGAATTTGCCAACATTCGAAAGGAAGGAGACAGAATGTCGGATTTTATCAACCATTGCCCATACTTGAGAAGCCATGGGATGCAATCAACATGGATTTCGTATTGGGTTTGCCAAGAATAAAAAGAGGTTTTGACTCAATCTTTGTGGTGGTGGATAGATTTTCCAAGATGGCACACTTCATTCCATGTCAGAAAACCAGTGACGCAACTCACATTGCGAATCTGTTTTTCAAAGAAGTCATTCGACTTCACGGCTTACCAAGGAGCATAGTTTTGGATCGAGACACTAAGTTCATAGGGAACTTTTGGAGGACCTTATGGAAGAAGTTGGGTACTAACTTTTCATTTAGTTCATCTTATCATCCTCAGACGGATGGACAAACAGAAGTGGTAAACAGAAGTCTGGGAGACTTGCTGAGAAGCTTGGTGATAGAACACCACAGCCAGTGGGACAACATATTACCACAGGCAGAAGTTTCTTATAACGACTCAGTTAACAGAAGCACAGGGAAGAGTCCATTTCAGATTGTCTATGGTATGCAGCCGAGAGGAATTTCTGAATTGAGAGATTCGGAACAGACTGCAACTAGGATCGCTAGTGTAGAAGATTTCGCAGAGGAGATGAAGGAAATTCACAGCCGAGTGAAGGAGAAATTGCAGAGTTCGAGCCAGGAATATAAGCGCAGAGCAGATCAACATAGGAGAAAACTTCAATTTGAGGTTGGTGACTTGATTCTGGCACCTTTAAAGAAGGAAAGGTTCCCGAGAGGAACATATAAGGTCTGAAAGAAATTTGGGGCAAATGCTTACGAGATTGAATTACCCGATGGGATCGGAATTTCTCCGATATTCAATATCTCAGATTTGTACCCATATACAGCTGAGGAAGCAGGGATAGGAAATGAGCATCCAGTGATCTAGTGGACAAAGAAGATGTCAGTTGCAGATAAACCGCAGATGGAGCGCATACTGGAAAAAAGAGTGAGCAAGAAGACCAGGGAAAAGCAATACTTTGGATATTTGGTCAAGTGGAAGGACCATCCAGTTGAATATTCCAGCTGGGAGAACGAAGCAGAGATCCAGAGGCATGGATAGACCATGCACGAGCTCATGGATAGGAGCCCATGAAAATTTTCAAGCAAGGGAGTATGATGCAGGAGCATCTCAAGCGAGCCAGTGTGGAGACAATAGACAGTTGGAAAAGCGTCCAACACAAATTTTGAAAATGTCTCAAAATATTAATGAAGCCATTAAGAAGGAGTGCCCTTGTATAATGTAAACACACCTTGAAGAAATCCGCTCTCGTCTTTAGTAGGTAGAAGGCATTTATGGTAGTTAATGAAAGTAGATGAAATTGAATGTTAGATTAGACAGTTTTAGAGTGCAAGAGGGAAACGGGATATAGACACCCTCATTGTGTTTTGTAATAGGAGCATGAAGATTAGTGTGAAGAGCATAGAGGAGAAGCAGAGAGCTGTGTAGCAGAATCCATGTATACAACTTCTAAATTAATACAAGAAAACTGTGATTCAGACTCATGGTGTTCACATATTCTATGTGTATGCATCTTTGAATGTTATGCTCATGGTTATTTTACTCTTTCTGTTGTACACTTTCTTTTATGCTATGTATGAATGATTTCTTATTGAATGTCTAAAATCTGAGAGAGGAAGTAAGAGAAATGAGTTTCAATTGTTTCTCTATCTGAGAAAGAGTTCTTGCAAGGAGTGCAGTCGAATTGTCCGCAAGGAGTGCGTCGACAAAAGGGTTCAAGGTTTTGTCTCTGAAAGCTCAGGAGAGATAGTTTTTGTTCTCATTTCCATAGAAGTGCATTCAGGCACAGGAGTCGTGCAAGGAGTGCGCAGGCCGAGTAAGGTCTCATATTTGCGAATCTAAAAATTCGTTGAAGAACCACTGCTGCAGGTGTGCACAGAGTCGAAGAAGTTCAACACTTGAAAGTATTTGAAGGTTGCCGCAAGGAGTGCGAGCAGGAATTTTCTGACGGACCCGAAGTTGTGGAAATTTCAGAAGGATTTGGACCTTCGAAGGGGTCGAAGGAAGGAAAGTGTCCAAGTACCTTGAAAATATGAAGGAAGGTGTAACAACATCGGACCATAGGAGGACGAGTTCTCAAGGAAAAAGGACGGTCGGAATTTTCTGTGGAGAATCTGCGAAGTCCCGTGAGTTGTTAGACCTCACGGGGGTGCAAGGAAGCTACAACGAGTGCTTCAAAAAGTTCTAAGCTCAAGAGGAGTAGAACCGTAGATCCAAGCTAGTAAGGAGCCATTGGATCACTCGTGAAATCACCTATAGGGATTTCATGAGTAGAAGGGTCGAAGACTTGGTATCAAAGTTCACGAAATCGTGAAGCCATGAAGGATTGATAGGATTGTGTGGGACCACAGAGGTCAGCAAGGTGGACAGGTGGCACACTATCAATGTAGAAGTCAAATCGAGTTGAAGTCTCGAGAAGGTGAGAAGGCTAGTTGTGGGGCCAGCATCGAGAAACGTGTCGGAGCCTGATATCTTGGGATTTCAGTGAATATAATATCGAGATTTCGAGGTTCGTGGGTAGATTTGCATGTTATCGCAACTTGCGAACTCGCGAAAGCCTACAAGACGGAGTTTCGGAGTTCGGGATTCGGGGTCATAGTGAGTAGGCGCTCAACCACAAGATTCGCGATATCGCGAATTCCGAGATCCTAAGTGCAAAGGGAGGATCCCACGAGGGTTTGTTGTGGGTGAAGAATTTATGAAAGGAAATTAGAAGAATCATTTTAGAGTTCTTCGGGCCAGCGAAAGGAGAGAAGAACGATCTTGTTGACGGAGACCTTTCGACCTACAGGTTGAGGGTTGCATGTGTCATCACATATGCTACCTCCCCATGTCTAAATATCCTCTCCATTCTCTTGGCTAAAACTGTCTTGGGTGCTTCTGTCGACATACCTCTTAGAACAACCTTCTTCCCATCCTAATATTTGAATCCCATTTCCAAGGTTTGGTAGTTGGTATTGATTTTTCCCAAGGTAATCATCCACTGAACTCCTAACACCACATCTGTGTCTGATAGGTCAACCACATAAAATGTGTCTCTCATTTTGTAGTTTCCTAACTTTATCTCTAAGTTTGGAACTCTATCTAGACACTCCACTATGTGACCATCTGCTACCGCAACATCAAACCCCTCAAACTCCTATGTCTGAAGTGTCTGTCTCGATACTAGTGAAGCATCGATGAAGTTGTGTGTGGCCCCACCATCTATCAGGGTGATTTCTCATTGCCCCTGGATAATCCCTCTGATACAGAGGGTGTCATACCTAGTAACACTAGAAAGGGTCTCTATGGCACCTCCCTTTGTTGGTTTCCTCCTATTAGCCTATTCTGGTGGTTGTGGGACTACTGGAGGATGGGCTCCTCTCGGTGTTGGTGGTCTATGGGGAGGCTACTCCTCTGTTGGTGCTAACTCCTCCTCTGAACTAGTGGATCCACTATTCTTCTCCTCCTCCTCATTGTCCACGCTGTCTGTTGCTACCTCAATATAATGAATCTCTCTTTTGCCCATGCACCTATGGCTTGGGACCCAAGGATCTTTGCAGCTGAAGGAAAGCTTCTTCCTCATAAGCTCTCGCCTAGTCTCATCATCCAGCTTCTCCTTTCCCTTCCATTCTCTCTGGAATGGCTTCCTGTCTTGATTTCTCTGGGGCACAGATGGTTTGGAGAATTTTTTAGTCTTTGGCACTGAGTCTACCAGATCTCGAGTGTGACGGATGGCATCCTGCAAAGTGGGAGGTTTGTATGCCTTCACCCATCCTCTCAAAGGCTCTGTGAGTCCTTCTGTGAATAGCATGATCAGCCTAGGCTCTGATATATCTATCACTCCCACGACTACCCACTGAAACTCTATGATGAACATCTCTGTTGTGCCAGTTTTTCGCAACTGGTCTAGATCCCTGAAGTGTATCTCGGGATCCTTCCTATCAAACCTGTCCATGAGCCTATCTGTAAACTCCCTATAGGAGGTGATGCAACTGTGACCCAATGTCACCAGTCCACGATACCACCACTCGTGTGCCTCACCCTACAAGTGTAATGTTGCGAAACTGATTTCCTATGTCTCGGTCATTTGGTTGAGCTTGTAATATGTGTCTAGCTTTTGTACCCAAGCTCTGGTGGTGTATTTGGACGATCCGTTGAAAGAAGGGATGGTGAGTTTCCCAACTTTTCGGATGAAATTGAGGTTATTCCCCTATTGTTGTTGTGGTCCTCCCCTCTATGGCTCTCTGGGGCGGTTCTTGAGTCTGAGTCCACAGTACTCGACTAAGGTCATGTATTGATGGAAGTCATGACAAAATGTTGCGTACTCCCTCCTATACTCTTCAATGTCGTCGGCATGAGTGGGTGGCCTCTCTGTTATTGGTGGCGGTGCTGCTACCGGGGGTGCCCTATGGAAATTGAGAAACAAGGGTCTAGGAATCCTACTCCCAGAGGTGTATGTGCGAGAGGGTGGCTGGGGTCTACTACCTGCTCCCCAGTTTTCTTGTGATGCATGCAGGACTTATGTATATGGGGTGCCCAATCTAGCCAATCTATCAACCACCTATGCCAAGGACTGAGACATGGTCCATTGACTAGCTAACATACCATTGATAACCTACATGAAAGATTCTTCTAGATCTACGGGGGCCTTTCCACTGCCCTCTGGTCACTCATATCTGTCTCTTAGTATCCTCTCTGCCTCGCACTCATCATCACGCTCTGCCCTTCTCTCTGCTTCTTTGTGTGCCTCTTCCTCTTCCTTTGAGCTAGGAGGAAAAGGGGGAAAATCAGGCCTATGCCTTCTTTCCTGATGCCTGTTGTAAGTGAAATATTCGTCACCTACGTGTTCATGGCCCTCTGGGTCTTCTGCTGCACTCATTGTCTTTAGTCACAAGCTGGCAGGACTAAAGCTGGGATACCACTTTAATGTTCCTGACTTGGCGAGTCTAGGAAATGTTGCTAATGTGTGTGTAGGATCAAAGGTTTACATCATATAAATGATCATACAAATAATAAATGTGACAAAGGATTGCAAAGTTTGTATTATGATATCTTTGTGGATTACAAAATGACTGACTGCAGCTGAATAAACTTACAATACTCGACTAGATCAGCAGACAAAGGATCTTAGCCCGAATACAAATAAGCAACTGCGGTTGAATAAAATAACAACACTCGGCTAGACAAAAGACAAAAGGATATTAGCTGGAATACAAATAAGTAACTAAAATATAATACCCATAATATGGGAGCACTGTGGAATCAATGAAGAATGATGGAAGACTTGGGTGATCATCCTGGTGACTAGGGTGTGTCTTTCAACATGGAAATCAACCAACTGGTGTCTTCCTCCTGGAAGACACTGAACTATCTCTTCTGAGATGCACCTCTTCTCCTCAAAGTCAAGTCATAATCTGCATAATGATGAATTATGTCACTGACCCTTCTTTTATAGCTTTCCAAAACCCTAATTGAATGATTGTTTCTGTCATCAATGGTATTATAGGAAGTACAAGAAAACATGTATTTATCATATATATCTTCATTGAGTGAGGGAAGTTCAAGTAGAATAGAAGAAAGTGAGACATCTAGCAGGTCTAACAGTCAGAGATCAACTAGAGGTGAGAAGATCAGAAGAAAATTCTATAGATGCATGGAATTTTTATTGCAAAAGGGGGATCATGTTATTATGACCATGAGAGAATAGATGACAACAAGGTTCCCTTGAGGCACAAACATATAGTGAAACAATGGGTACCCAAGGATCTTCCTGAAATAAACATTGGTTTTTGTGTAAACGAAAGGATATATTGGATTGGTCCATCTTCATTACATGGTGTAATGACCGACTTTAAATTAACAGCTAGTAATTCTATCAAATGTACAGTAATTTCTATAAGATTTATAAAGAAATAAAATTTTCAAAATTTTCTCAACACTTACGCAAGTAAAATTTGTCAATGAGTAATAAATCTAAGTAAAACAATCCATAAATTTGAATTTAAATACCTTAACTCTAATGCTATCCACAGCTTGCTTCCTTCGCTTGCTTCCTTAGCTTGCTTCTTTAGGACACCACCCAAAAGCTGACCTCCCTGCCGACTAGTTAGCGCCTAGCCCTAGGATATCAATGGATATCCTAGCCCTCCGAGCCCAAAACCTCCAGCAACTCTGGTCCACTTTGTCAATGCCACTCCCAAAATTCCTCCCTCTGTCCAATACTCAAAGCTCTCCCAAAATCCCTTCTCCACTCTCGTACAATGATCCCCCTCTAAACTCCTTTCCCCCTCCTTATTCCTCCTTCACCGCCTTCCTTTCATTTACCTCCTCACCTAACTCCTTTATTACCCTTATCCATTCCCATTAATTCTTTTATCTTCTCAGGATCCTTATGTGATCCCTTCTTGTATACGCAACTTAATTCAATGTTATATTTTATTCTCCACCTTTTATTTAATACTTAATTAATTAGTGAATTATTTAATACTTAAATGAATCATTAACCATCATGACTAACTCATTAATAATAATCAATTAGAAATGTTATTTTAAGACATAAATATAGTTTAGCTAATCTTTTAGGATTACATTAATAAATTAATTATAATTAATAATCAAGGGTCATTACACATGGTTTGGGGATATTTTCCATGGATGGAATAAAGGTGTATTATGATGAATTAACTAAATTGATGGAGTACATTGAACCCTATTATATATACAAATATTGGATATGAATAGTCCAATATAAAAAAAGAATGTGAAGATATGGCTTGGATGCAAATTATATACAACTAAAAGACAATGATCAAAATAAAGGAGCAACCATCTATATTAACGGAAGGCCAAAAGAAACGTGAAATATTGTAGGGTTTATAAATAATACACGACCCACGACCACAAATAAGCAACCCAATTGCGTATTTGAGGGGCGTGAAGGAAACCATGTATTCATATGTGCAATAAAATCAATAGTTGTAGGGGAAGAGTTATTGATTGATTACAATTTGAATCGAATAGATACAGATGTTGATATTATGGGGGAAGCACGTATACTAATTTACGTATACTAATTTTATGATTTTCATTATGTTCTTTATGGTGTTAATCAATTTGGAGAGCTTCGGTCTGTTTAGTACTCAATGTGTCCAATTTTTGTTATCGACATTTGAATTTCTCACAAATTTAAATTTATTTCTCATGATAATCATAATGGTTCTAATTTTACTGTAATGTGGCAGGCTTGTCATGGTAATCAAAAGCGGCCTCAAAACAGGTAAATGAACAACAATTTTCGAATTGCATTTAATGTGCATTTTATTTCTATGATGATCAATTATTGTATTTGTTTGCATAACTGAATTATCATTTATTTTTTCGAATATGTAGTTGACGGGACATGATGTTGATGATGATTCTCTCAATGAAAGGGATTTGTATGAATCCTCTGACCCTATGGTTTTAATTAGAAAAAATATCAATAAAGAAAACAAGGAACTAGCTCACTTTTTAGATATTCTAGATCAAATTCCTGAGGTTGAAGAAAGGATCAAAGAATTTATGAAAAGTATTAAGACATATAAGGTAATAACCATAATTTCAAGTGGTTTTATTTTTGTGTCATAAGATCAATTATGAAATCTTGATTTTTAACTTTTACATTATCTAAACGAAAAAATGTTTTCTTTATTATATAGATATTTTTGGATCTTGTTGACATCAACATGCATGGTATCGATAGTAGTGGCATTGCACAGATTCCATAGGGTCCCGACGCAGGACCTCGTATAACTGTCAGAATGAAACTATTCATATCTCCACCTTCCACACCATTAGGTGGGAGCCATGGCATGCACACCAAGGAAGCGACCACATAGGTAGGCTTTGGAGGTGGTAACGGAGATGAGTTCGATGATTTGACAAACTATATGTTTTCTTTTCCTAAAGAAATATGTATGACCAACTGATGCAGGAGAATCGCCAACATCAAGCGAGCGTGGGGAAGGCAGCAATGCATTTTGGCACATGATAAAATTGTTTGAATGTTTTTGAAGTGAATACACCAAACATAAATGAAACAATTAAGGAAGGGAATACTTCAATATTGTAAACAGGCCTTGAGCGTCCCGTTGTCGTCTGTATTGGGTGAAGGAATTTATGTTAATGAATGTAAGTAGGTAGAATTGAATTCCTAGATTAGACATTTTTAGGAGCCGGAGGGAAAACAGATATAGACACCCTCACTTGTACTATTGTAACAATTTAGCAGCATTATGAGAAGAGAGCACAGGAGAGAAGAAGCAGAGAGCTGTGTAGAGTAAACCCCATGTACAAAGTTCTGGATTAATACAAAGATCTTTAGTTCAGACTCATGGTGTCCAATTGCTTTCTATGTTGCACATGCTGATTTATATATGTTTGTTTACCCTCTGTTATGCATTTTTCTTTGTTGCGTGAATGTATGATTTCATATTGAATGTCTGAAATCTAAAGAGAGGGAGAGCAAAGAATGAGTTTCAATTGTTTCTTTGTCTGAGCAAGAGTTTTCCTGCAAGGAGTGTAGTGAAATCGTCCACAAGGTGTGCATTCACAATAGTCAGAGTGCGTCTCTGAAAGCTCAGAGGAGATAACACTGTTCTCATTCTCGAAGAAGTGCAATTCTAGCATAGGATCCGTGCAGGGTGTGTGCAGGCCGAGTAGATTCTCAGGGTTTGCAACCTGAGGGAAGGAGTGAAGGACTGTTGTTGCAAAGTGAGTGCACATAGTCAGAAATTTCAAATACTTGAAAGTGTTCAAGAATTGCTGCAAGGAGTGGTGTAGGAGTCATCTTGAAGACTCGATTCATGGAGAAAGCTTAAGGGAGTTTGTGTCTTAAACGTTGGAAGGAGACGCAACAACTTTGGTTTGCTGGAGGACAAGTTTTTGTGAAGATGCTGTGTTCATTTCGCTGAAATCGTCAAGGAATAATTGACGGTCGGAGTTCTCCATGGAGAATTCACGAGGTCCCAGAAGCTGTCAGATCCTAGTGAAATATGGAGATGGGGTCCAACTATCACCTTTCCTCGATCTTGATTCCAGTTTCTTCTGGAGATCCATGTCTTCACTGTGCTACTCTAATATCTCCATGCATTTATTTTATTCTTCTATGTGCCTCCATGCTAGTTGTCTCTCTAGTTTTGTGTAGACCTATAGTAAGTGTACTGACACTCATGCCCATGCCTTGATGAGTGTTGTTCTTCTAAGTGGTGTGGGTGGTTATATAAAACAACCTTAGTTTTTGATTATTCTTTCTTTGACTCTACATTATGCAACTTCTTATCTTTTCTTCCTATTTACGTTGTTCATGAGAATTTTCTTCAAGTTCTTTTATAGGATCTTGTTTGGATTCAACCACAGACTCTTCATTTGATGTGTCATTGGGTATTTCAATTGGTTTCCTTGCAAGGACTTCTACATCTACATCCTTGGGCCCTTCTTGTTTAATAAAAGAAATATCCTGCATTATAATTTCATTTTTCTTGTACAAATGTTTCAAAAATGTTTTTTGCACATTAATACTAACTCTACCAACTAAGTCCATCCAAGACTATCCCAAAACAATATCCACATAACCCAAATCTATAGTATGGAAATCTAAATGGAACATAATTTTTTCCATAATAATCTTCAAATCTTTAAAAAATTGAACATTTTCACTCTCAACCTGTGTGATTTGAATATTCTTTATGGGTATTTGCAATATTTTAACCATGTTAACATTGACAAGATTATGCTTGTAACTAGGGTTAATAGAAACAATGATCTTCTCTTGTTCAATACATCCATGAACTTGTAATATTAAGTTGTCACATAAAAAAATTCCTAGTTCTCTTCTTATCCTTCTTCACAACATGAAACAAGTTGTTTAAAAACATTTTTTCATATTTGTTATCTAAAAGTTCTTTGATCTTTTCATAGTTAWGAAAATTMCACYAAATTGTYGCATCGCCTCTACAATTAAGATARGGAYAATTTTTYCAAAATAATGTCATTGATTTTATCAATTTTATGTATTCTTCARTACTAAAACCATCATCTTCTCCWGTAAAATAAATCTTCATTGCTATAACCCAAAAATAGAACTAGGGTTTGAAAGAAAATCACTTACTTTTCAATGGAGCTCCTTTACGTAATTAGAGTTTAAGGCCAAAAATGTAAAACGATCACAACATCTACTATACTTCTCAAATTGGATATTAGGACTCCAATTATGTATTTCGATGACTTATCTTGATCTATTGGCACTGGTTTGACTTAAATATGTGCACTCTATAAAAAAATATCCAATCTACGAAACATGCATCCATCACTGGAAAAAAACCCTTAAAAAGTCTAATCTTAAATCAACGATGTCTCCACTTCTTGAACTTTGTTTCAAATGATTATTTTTGGAAATTGGATTTTTTTCCAGATGAACTCATATATATGGCTAGTTTATTCAAATTCTACATAAAAAGTTTCATAAAAATATTCTCTCACTTTGTGTCCAAGAAAGAGCTATAATACCATTTGTAGTAAACTTCGATAATTATAAGAGAGAATCAACCATAAAACTTTAGAGATAAACCCTTAAACTCCAAAGATACAAAATTATTCACCATGAACAACACAATAGTATAGAGAGAACCCTTACAGTAGGGTAACGTCATCAAATACTCCTTATGGAAGGAATCATTCCACTAGCCATGTTTGCTACAAGACAATACAATACAATACAACATATTTCCAATACAATAATACTCATGTGCATTTATACTCTCTCATGAGTATTTCTAAGTATCTATCTTAAGCACCCCATATTATTATACTATTTACTTTTAATTACATAGTAGACCTATTCCATTACTATAACCACATTATGGAAACCTATTTAAATAGGCATATTATAATCCTAAACACATCACATATTCCAATCACATTTAGAACTTCTAAATAATAATGATAAAATATGAGTAATTAAATCGAGATTCTCCCATGAAAAACAAAAATGGCATCGAGTTCTTAAAAAATTAACAAAGTCTTTTCTTTAATTAAAGTTATCAATGACATGAACCATGCTAGAAAGTTGCCATAGCTAGAAAGTGATTCTTAGATATGATGCCACTTACCATAAAGTAAAAGAGACAAATATGTGACCATGCCTGATATTTGTCGAGCATGCCCTATTACCTTTTTTTAACAAACAAGATATAAAAATTTAGTGAAATTTGAACGATTTAAAACAAAGCCCGAACTTAAAATTATGTTGATCAAAAAATCTCAAAGCCCGGTACAAAGCAAACATGTTTTTGGAAAATTCATCCAAAAATTCAATGTATGATACAGTATAAAACACTACAAAATCAGAAGGATATTTTCGGATCATGCATTTTTGGATCATGCATTTGTACGGCCTCTTCTCCGGCCGTTTGCACGTCTGGTCTACCACTGAGGGCCGTTAAAACAGTTGATCGTGACTGGCTCATATCTGCATTCTCTGCATTTCCTTGCTTTCTGCTTCACTCCCTTGGAAAAAACAAATGCGTAACGATACATTTTATCAATATAATATATAAACAATACTCCCGAATTTCGAGCGAATATAGCAAGCAGCAAATGGCTTTAATTGTCAATGCATCTATATATTTATATGTGTGTGAGGTACAGAAATCATAAGCGGGAATGGCCAGGCCCCCTTGTCGGATTCGACAGATCGCGTTCATTATCGCAAAATGGCCCCATGTGCAGATGGCCCCATCGCTGGATAAGCTGCGGCCACCGTTCGTTTGAACGTGCGTTGCATGTGCAAACTATTATCTATTCGAGAGAAGTTTAGTTTATGTTTACATATTCTCTTAGTTACGGCCCCATAGAATTCGACAGTTTTGGAAGCAATCATAAGTCTCGTCCACCTCCATTCTATATATTTGACATCTCTTCGTTCTACAATCAAGTATCAAATTCAGGTGAGCAGTGAAATGGCGCTTCTACAACTGGCGACAGCGTTTTGTTTCTGCTGGATAGCTGGTGCAGCTTATGCATTGGATAGCAGCTGGCAATCCGCGCATGCTACGTTTTACGGTGGCAGCGATGCCTCGGGCACAATGCGTAAGTCTACAGGGCGACAAAACCATTGAAATTCTAGGGGACGGGCTAAAAAAAATTACATTGAATTTGGTCATTTCACTGTGTTAGATTTAGATGAACAGTACGTTTAATACCATATATATTAGCTAAGCAATTACATGGCGTAATTTTTTTTTACAGAAGGTGCGTGCGGATACGGTAATTTGTATAGCCAAGGGTACGGAACAAACACCGCTGCTCTGAGCACCGCGCTTTTCAACAATGGACTTACTTGCGGTGCCTGCTACGAAATGAAATGCAATGCTCAGAACGATCCTCAGTGGTGTTTACCTGGCACTGTGACTATTACTGCTACCAACTTCTGCCCGCCTAACAACGCTCTTCCCAACGACAATGGAGGATGGTGCAATCCACCTCTCCAACACTTCGACATGGCTCAACCTGCTTTTCAACAGATTGCCATTTACAAAGGTGGCATTGTTCCCATCATGTTCCGAAGGTAATTAATGTTTCATCTTCTTCTATCAACGCTATTCTCTTCTGAAATTTTCAAATTGTATTTTCCAACTTGGTGGTAATTGGGATGGAAGACTAAGATTCAAAGCTAATGTGTGCAGAGTACCATGCGTGAGGAAAGGAGGAATTCGATTCACAATCGATGGCCACTCCTACTTCAATTTGGTGCTCATTACCAACGTAGGAGGTGCAGGCGATGTGGAGGCTGTTTCCATCAAGGGTTCCAACACTGGTTGGCAAGCAATGTCCCGCAACTGGGGACAGAAATGGCAGAGCAACTCCTATTTGAATGGGCAGAGTCTGTCCTTTCAGGTCACCACCAGCGATAGCAGAACCGTCACTTCTTATAACGTCGCTGATGCAAATTGGCAATTCGGCCAGACCTTTGAAGGACTACAATTATAAGTTATGTTAACTAAGCAACGAAGCTGAGGCGATGCAAAAATATATAGTAGTTGTTGCCACCCGCTTTAAAGTGATTACTCCTAGGAGAGTTTCTTTGAGTTGAACTCGGGATGTGCAGGTTGCCGCCCACTTCTGATTGTTGCTGCTCTATATAATTAATATATGCATTTCGTAACTTTTCAACTACATAGAAGGCATTGTCATGTTCTTAGTCTGTAAAACTGACTTAAAGATTGATCAGCCCATTACTGCGCTAATTTGGGGCTGTGATATATTCGATCAGTTGCATATTTATCCATTGCGTAAATTGGAGATCACTAAATGTCGGCTGCGGATTTTCTTGATTTCTACAGATGCGTTGTAGTTATATTGAGATGTCTCATGTATGTATGTGAAATTATTGAGATCCTCTTCTAAAACGTATCTGGGTTTCCTTGCGCTTCTATTATATATTCAAGCTTTGTAAATATTCAAGCTTTGTAAATAGGGCAATCGAAAGCGGATCGATCGAGTTATTATATCAATATGTGTTTCCCTTTAAAGTTTACAAGTTTACAGGTTCAAATTGAAAGGAAATAACATATTTATATTTTTATAAACTTTTACACTAAAATAAATTTTAATTATTATATCCATATAATTATATATAATTATATAGTTGCATAGGAGTTTGGGAACTAGTAAGTAACTTCTCTAATTGGTTGGGAACTTGAGAGCTTTTTAGAAGATTCAACATTAAGGAATTGGGAACCACTTTCAGTTTCTTAAAAAAAAAGCTTTAAATTAAAATTATTTTAAATTAAAATATAAATATTTGTATTCCATTATTACAAATACATAATTTATTACAAATATTTTCATTTTATTTATTCAAAATATCACTATAAAACTAAGACTAAACTAAATTAAACTTAAATATTAAACTTAGTTAATAATACCCACTTTATGGTTGTGGATATTAAAAAATTTAATGCATGTATGTTTCCCTTCAAGCCCAAACTAAACATGAAAGTCAAATAAATCTAATCTATCCATGGAAAGCATGATATCAACCAACCATATCATTGTCTTTTATTATATTTTCATATTAGAATAGTACAATTTTGTTTTTTCCAATGAAAAAGGAATAATGCTTCAAATTTACAAAGATGTTTGAAGTTTATATATGTAGAGTTTAATTTTAAAAAGATATTAAAATTGTATATATGTATTTTCAATTTTGTTTCTCATTTTTTAATGGAATATTTATGGATATTAAAGTTTTAGTATTGTGTTAAATATATTCATATAATTATTAACACAATTTAAATTAGTAATTTCAATATTGTAGTTGTTGCAATATGAGAAACATTGTCCTCCATTGACTTTCAATTTTATTGAAATAAGATTTAAAATGTATCAATATATCTATACATTGTAATCTAAAGTATTATTGTAATTTAAAATATTTTTTATATTTTTTTAATATATATTATTGCTTCTCTCAACCTCACATTTCCTGTAAATTTGGAAAAAACTTCTACTCATTCCAAACACTTGTATTCACGTTCCTTGTATTCCCAAGTTTCAAAAACTCATACATCATAATATAATTATAATAATGTAAAATAAATTATTATCAATATAATTATGATATGCACTGATTAAAAAATGTTATGAAAAAAAATTATATAATATAATTTGCTAACATATATGATCCAAGGGAATGTGCCTCGAGCTTAGTGCAAAGTGAGAAACTGTGAGACTATTGTATCTAGCTAACCCTATGATCTAAGCCACTAAAGTATTTTTCAATATGGTGTGAGGTTTAATAGTATTTTCAATTCCCACGCATGTAGATATAAACAATAGTAAAGCATTATAAGCTTTGTCCAAGATTGGTCACGATTTCATAGTAAAAATATTAAGATTTTATTAAAAAATAAAATCGTGCCATAGTCGAGTATTGGGTAAAGCGTTTGGAGAGTAACAAACTAACTGCTTAATTGCTTTATTTTTTAATAAAATCGTGCCATAGTCAAGCATTGGGTAAAGCATTTGGAGAGTAACAAACTAACTGCTTAATTTCTTTAATTTTTAATAAAATCGTGCCATAGTCAAGCATTTGGAGAGTAACAAACTAACTAGTTAATGGCTTTAATTTTTAATAAAATCGTGCCATAGTCAAGCATTGGGAGAGTAACAAACTAACTAGTTAATTGCTTTAATTTTTAATAAAATCGTGCCATAGTCAAGCATTGGGAGAGTAACAAACTAACTGCTTAATTGCTTTAATTTTTAATAAAATCGTGCAATAGTCAAGCATTGGGTAAAGCATTTCGAGAGTAATAAACTAACTGCTTAATTGCTTTAATTTTAAATTGCATATACATTTTCAATAAGACTAATTATAATTCAACCCACTTTAATTTTAAATTGCCTATACATTTTCAATAAACTAATTATAATTCAACCCATTTTCAATGTAAAAAATTTACGTGAAGAGGATGTTGAATAGTTTAGAATGCTTAATATATACTTAAATTATCTCCATTAAATATAATTTAATCCTATTGAACACTATATAACTTCTAGTAAATCTTATAAACCTCTAATAAACTCTTCCAACCCCCATAAAATATAATTGATCCAAAATAATCTTAGTCATATTTTTATTTTAAATTAATTTTATTAAAATATAATTGATCCAAAATAATCTTAGTCATATTTTTATTTTAAATTAATTTTACTAAAATGTAATCAATAATAATAATAATAATAATTGAATTTTAAGGTCACCACCAAATCAAGGATTTGATTGGTAAAGTTTATGGAGGTATGCATACCCTAATTTAGATTTAAACTTGTGAATAATCTTTCATGATATATTAGTGGTAATGGTTTGTTGGTTAGTATTGAGGCTCATAATTAATTTGACTAGTAAATCACTTTAAATGTGACTAGTTGGTTGGTAGTGTTATCTACATTATAAGGCCAAGCATTGTGTCAAAAAGTTAACGAGAAATGGAGCCCACAAGATCTAATCATAGGTTGGATGGTAGTGAAGGTTCATAACCAATTTGACCAGTGACCACAAGATCTAATCATAGGTTGGATGGTAGTGAAGGCTCATAACCAATTTGACCAGTGAATCATTTAAGGGTTTCTTGTTGGTTGGAAGTTAATTCCATCATCATTGTAGGCCCATGGCCAAGCATTGTGTTAAGGCATATGTACTCGATGGAGACAAAAAGATTTGATCATAGGTTGGTTGGTTGGTTAGTAGTGTAGGGCTATAAGGGTCGTCACAAGAAGTTGATGGATGGATATCTAGTAATGGAGTGCATAGAAATGCACACACACATGAATGCATGCATGTTCCTAGAAACACGTATGAATTTGTGAGCCTATATCCTTGGTGCTAATGGAACTTTGATACACATTTACAAAATCATTTTTTTAGGAACACACATGCATTCATAAGCGTGAGGAGTTGTAGTTTAATTAAAAGATCAGCTTGTTGTGGGTTGTACTATTACACAATTGCACAATGAGTTTTGCAACTTATTTGAGGAGGTGTTGTAGGAATTTTTGAATGCCAATGTTGACTTCTTCTTTGATTAATTCTAGGTAGGTTTTCTAAACCTTCTTTTTTCGTACTTCATATTTTAAAAATATATATATAATTTAAATAAATAAAAATATTTTTGTTCCTCTTTAATTGTAGCATATAAATCACATGGAGCCTACACATCAACAAAACCTGAACCCACCATAACCAACGCCAAAGGATGATAGATTGAATTCTAAACCACAAACGCCTAATCCAAACTTTGAAATGGATGCAAGGATTTGGTGATTAAGATCCCTAATACAATATTTAAGAAACACTAGAGATCCCACACACCTTTCACTCACCACATAACTAGATACCATTGTTTCTTCTGTTGCTAATTTCCAAGTCTAGTTATCTCATATTTCCAATTATAGGGATAGGATGTTTGAGTATTATAACATGGGTTTATATAGAAACTATACCATAAATATAAACATTTCAAAACAAGATTTGATGACCTTGTTTATTGAGTTCCAAATTAGAACATGGATTTCAGTGACAAAGAAATGAATTTGCATGGATTGACTCACCTAAGAAACTTTTTTAAATAACTATATGGATAGGTGGTTCATGGTGTTTGACAAACCTCCTTGAAATAATAGAGAGGTCCCATTGTATTTCGTTAGAAAATTCTGAGATAAATTTACCTTAGGTCACTGCATCAACTAAATTAACCTTGATGAATTATAGGGGGTGGGTCATGGATCAACAAAAGATAGAGAAAATTCCAGGCATGAACAACTGATAGGGCATTTTCCTTCTAGGTATAGGCCTAACCCCGCTACCTAGCATCCCCCTATTTTAGAAAACATTAGCCAGAATCAAGGATTCATATCCACCTTGACCTATAACTTATTACAACATAGCATGCTAAATGCATTATCCCACCATGAGGGATATTCAGGTGATGTTGGGGTAGGGGTTTGGCCTTCAAGCCCTATAACAAATTCTATACAAAAGAGGCCACATGGACACATTTTCCATTTTCATCCTTGTTTATGTGATTCTCATTGATTCTTGAGTTATGAGAAAACAATTATGGGTCGATGGAGGCCACTGAACATGATATTTTCGTCGAAGAGGTTAGTGTTGAATCGTCTCTTTGTTCTTCACTAATTATATATAATTACAAATCACTAGTTTTATGTATAATTTATTGTGTGATTTGGTTATATATTGAATTATTACATGTATGCAGTTTCTATTATCTAATAGTATAACTTCATCACTTTGAGATGCATCGGTGATAGTTTCTATCACTAGTACAATAGTATAAACAACTTTCTCGTTTACCGTACCACACACGTAGGTATTATGAAACTTTGTGTAACGATAATATTTGTCCTATAAAAGTTTTTAATTGTTGAATAGATCATCCCAACTAGGGTAAAATCCATTAAAGAATTATCTCAATCCTTCATCATTGGATAAGATTGAAATATAACAAAGATATGCATAAATTCCATTTAATCAAGTGTAAATGTGAAGTAATCCAAAACATATGGTGTCCCTTTGTTTCCATACATTTTCAATGTAAATTTAATTTGTAAATAAAACAATCATAATTATCACCATGTTTTTCCAAGTCTATAGATCGAATGGATGTAATCCTTTATTAATCATAAAAACATTCCCTTATTTCAATATTAATTTTTTGGATAGGGATCCTAGAATATTCCAGTACTTCATCCTCCTACTTGGAACACATATTCTTGATCTATCACCAAGGTGATACTCCTATTGGGACCATTACCTCACTTGAGGATGTGTTAAGTTTCCCTTCATTCATTATACCTTCATAATAATTGAAACAAACATGTAGTTGCATGTGTTCAACCTCTATGAGTTATTTCATATGCCATCCATCCTTGCCAAGCCCTTGGATAAAATATACCATCTCATGAAGGAGTTACACACCTATCCCTTTATTTTACAACCCAAAGTGACCCAAAGGCTCTTTGATGGAATCTACAAGATCATATTGGGAAAGATATGAAATTGATACATTTATTTCCTCAATCATCATACATGCATATTCACTATAGATGAAGGTATTTTCTTCCTTCAAATCCTTTGTCTCTCTCTGAAATTTGGACCACAATGTCTCTTAGGATGCCACTTCTTTCTTGATATTTTCCAACAATGACACCAAGAGGAAGAGGTGGGGGGGAGACTGGGAACCATTTCCTTAATCATATAGTGAAAGTAAATAACTTTGAAGTAGAAAAAAATATTATAATAAATAAGGAGATTGAGGAAAGATAGGCCTCAATCCAATGAATGAATGAAAGCTTAAAACCTATTTTCAAAATGAAAAAGTTTAAGTACCAATTTCTTACTCTATCATATGCCTATAAATGGCCTACTTTGATAATAAAGTTCAAGATTTTTTTGGAATTTATGTTGTGCATGGATTACTGAGACATTCCAATAGAATCATGTGTTTTTCTTCATCTCAATAAACCAAATTGTTCTCTATAAATATATTCTAACAAGACATGTCCTAAAAAAAAATTCTATGAGCTTTGTTGTTAGTTTCTAAATTGTGTTTCTTAGTCATATAAGTCTAAAGTCATAAAAAGAGGTTGGAGAGTCCTTCTTGGGGATGAATACTATAAAATTATCCTTGAATAATCTTGAAATATAAAAATTAATCCATTCTTTCACTTCACTCAAAATATCGTTCTCTATAAGGTCATGAAATCCTATGAAGAAATTGATTCACCAACCATCCAAGGTTGGTGTCTTATATCCATTTGAAAAGATTGTACTACCTCTGTTAGATCTTCCATAGATACTTCCTCCATGAATTCAATGTTTTTTTCATCATTAATGAAACTTGGAAGATATGAAGTAATTGATACAACTTCAAATGAATTAACCTCAATAGGGTCTTTATGTAGTTCCTCAAACTGCCTCACTCCTACATCTGCAATATTCTTGTTCCCTGGCATAATTTTGTCATTAGTGTTTCTAATTTTCCAAATTTTGATTTTGATCTTCCCCATGGTAGCATAATTATGTAAGAAGTTGGATTTTTCATCCCTCTGGTTTATCCAAATCACCTTACTCATCTACCTCCAGTTATCCACCTCCCATTTCATTATATTTCTCTTTTGTTCCTTTATCTCTTCTAGTTATTTTTGTTCTTTCTTTGAGAAGAATCCTATGGTTCTTCCTTATAGGAATTTTCTATCTTCAATTCAATTTATTATAAGGCACTCTATCCATTTTACTTCCATTTTTCTAATCTTGAGTCAATTTGTTAATGTTTACAAGGTTATGTTGAAATTATTTCATAGCTACTTCCCCATCCTTAATGAAATGTTTTGATTCCCTAGCTGTTGAATCTCTGCATTCTTCATTTGTAGGCCAAAAGGAGTTGAATTTTTATAGAGTGAGGGGTTTCTTTTCTTCTCTATACATATGACGTAATATTGGGATATGGTTTGAATAACCCCTGATAACAAGACAAGATCTAACCTTTTCATTTTCTTCCAAAAACAGTTCTTAGATTAAGCACCTATCCAACGTAAGAAAGAATGAGAGGCTTCCTATCACTACTTCAAACACTAGTAAAAGTCACTAAAGGGTCAAAAGGGGCATGCCATTCTCACCAACATAAATTCTTCTCTACATAATTAAAAGTGTAATGTATATGTAATTCTCATTCAATCAAGTTCAAAATTATTTTATTTCTATTCATCCATATTAATAGGAAATGTGTACAAATACACATCAATTATCAATATTGTCAACTTAGTAGGATTTATAAGTTTGAATTTTTGCAAATGAGAATTTGTTTTTATGAGAAATTCATTATAATTTTGTTGTGTTTCTATAGGTTGTGACTTCATAGAGGGATGAACCACATCCACTTGGAATCAACAGATCACCCCATTCACACATATCTTCTGTTGAGTTAAATCTTGCTTAAATGTGAAATTTGTTATCATATTTATGTTGACTTTCACATTTTTGTACTAATAAAAATAAATTATAAATGTTTATGTAGGGACCATCATTATTCATCCTTTCCCCATCCATCCTATAGGCATAGAATACATGTTGGGTTATGTGGTAAGTCCAGTATTTGGCCACCCTTGTTGTGTATGTGTTATATTATTCGGATGATTGTGTGATGCAAGAGCATCGCCAGCAAGGCAAGTGCAAGTGGAAGACAACTAGAAATGCACCAATGTGTATTTTGAAGATTTTTGAATTTGAAATGATGAATCATTAATGTAATATCTGGAAAAGATATTTTTCTTTTATGGTTTGGAGATTGTAACGCAGATCTTGAGCGGTTGCTCTCATCTGTCGATTGTAGGAATTTATTGTAATAAATGTAAAGTAGTTGTAGGATTTAATTTGATTAGATAACTTAGATTTGTAGGAGGGAAAACTCTAGAAATCTCCCTCATATATATTATATTGTATTATTATTCTCATTGGAAAAAAGAGTAGAAGATTAGAGCTGGAGGGAAAGAGAGAGAAGAGAAGAACAAAGATTGTAGGATAGTGTACGAGCATATAGTTGTTTCTATAAAACCCATGTATAGATGCACTTGGCTTAATATAAGGAAGATTTGATCCAACTTCATGGTGTTTATGAATGTTGTTTACATCTATTGAATGGTATGTTTATAGTTAAATTCAATCTTTGTTATGCATTTGTTTCAATGATGTGTGTATGCATGATTTAATGTTGAATTTATGAATTCTGTGCGAGGAAGGAGTATGAGTTTCAATTGTTTCACTTCTTCAGAAGTCCTACAAGGAGTGCAGTGAAAATCTGCAAGGAGTGCATTGTCAAGACTCTAAGTTTTACCTCAGATAAGCTCAGGAGAGATACCGTTGTTTCTCATATCAGTAGAGATGAAAGGATAGAATAGAGACGTCTAAAGTCTATGCAGGTAGGTTTAGGCATTAGACTTTTCCAACCAAGTGAATGGTTGAAGAGATTCTGTCGCAAGGGGTGCACAAAACTAAGAAGTTTAGATAATCAGAGATTATCGAAAGCCCACAAGGAGTGTGAGAAAAATCCCTTAGAATGCTTTAGGTTGCAGCAAGAACTAAGCTCAGGAGGGATAGAGACTTAGAAGAGTTTGAAGGGAAGACAAGGCTTGAAGTCACCTCATAGAAATCAACATTAGAAGGAGACGCCGAGTTATTTGTCTAGGAGCATCGAGAACTTGAACAAGTGGTTGAAATTATCAGAGGGAGAACTATCGATTCATCGTGGACTATGGGATCCAGTGGATCAATGAAGAAGTTAACGCCGAGTGTCTTTCAACACCCACAAGCTTAGGAGGAATAGTCATCGTTAGATTTGGATCAATGGGAGTCGTTGATCTTGTGGTTTTGAATTTTGGCATTTTAGGAATCCTAGTGTGGAGAAGGTCGTGACTTGGAGGTCTCGAGTTACGAAATCATTATACGCAAAATACTGACATAACCTAGACCATCAGATCATAGAAATCTCAGAGTCTTTGATCTAAGGAGAAGAACTCATGAGTTTGGACTTCTAGAGATAGGACAAGAGTCACATCGAAAACTCATGAGCCACTAAATCTCGACGCGCTTAGAAGTGGACCCCAAGGTTAGATTGGAGGTCACATGGTTGAGGCATAAGGAAGGAGTTAAGGATACGTAAGCCCATTTCGGGGTTTTGGGAGCCAAAGAAGTCAGAGGTTCTCACAATAGGAATCGCGAAGTCATGAAACCCGAAACACCTTTTCGGATGAAGGTTGTGGTCACGTCATTTGGTCATGTGGAGTGGAGGTTCATGCCTAGCGCTTGTTCGCATAGGGGTAACTTCTATGAAGGACTCGTGGTTATATGTGAAAAGGTTTCGTTGGGAACTAAAGAGCCATTCCAACTCAAGGGAATAGAAATATCCAAAGACCCGAAGGTCATGCAGAACCTGTTGAGGTAGGGGTGTTGCGTCAGGTGGTATCAGAGCTTACAATCATTATTTTCTGTAGGCAAGAGAGGACAAAAGGAAAGCTATGATATGCATTCTGTGTGGAACATATTCAAACAATGCTGCCAAGAAGACGTCAAGATCGAATAATGCCTGATCCAGCTGTGGAAAGGGAAATGACAGAACTTCGTACTCAATTGGATGCTATGGAGACAACACAGAGGAAAACAACTGATATTAGAGATATCAGTGAGGCCGAAAGCAAAAATGAGGTTGGAGCCAAAGAAGAAGTTGTAGCAAAAGATGCTAAGGAGGAATGTCTATTCAAAGTTTTTGCAAGAATAGGGGCCAAAGAAAAATGGACATCCCGATATATTAAGGAAAATTAGAAGTTGAGGAGCTGCTAGATTGGTTTAGAGCTCTGGACAAATACTTTGACTATGAAGATATCGAAGAAGATAAGAAAGTATAGCATGTTGTCACTAGACTGAAAGGGCATGCAACACTGTGGTGGGATGAACTGTAGGCTAACGGGCATTGCAAAGGAAAAAAAAGATTCAAAATTTGGGACAAGATGGTCTCAAAGATGAAAGACAAGTTTATACCCAGAGATTACCAATTAATCTGTTCCGAAGAATGCAGAATTTGAGACAGAAGGGGATGACAGTGAAGGAATACAATAAGGAGTTTTACAAACTCAACATCAGAGTAGGTCGTGATGAGAGTGATGATGAAAAAGTCACCAGATACATGAATGGCTTGAGATATGAAATTAAATATGAGATGAGCATGGTGACAATCATAAATGTAGAAGATGCTTATCAAATTTCTTCAAAGGCATAAGAGAAATTGGCCTGAAAGAAAGGTCAAAAGGGCATAGGTAGAAGTCAGATAAGAGGCAAAGAAATTTCCCAGGATAGAGTATAGAAGCCCAAGGATGAAGAGATGAAACCTCATAACTACCCAGAAAGAGGAGGAAGCTCACAAGGAGGAAAATATGCTGATAGGAGCACTTTTCCCCGCGCAAGAGGAAGAGGCAGAGGTAGTGAAATAAAGTGTTTTGTCTGTGGAAAGATTGGACATGAATATTTTGAATTTCCCAATAGAAAAAGAGATGGAGGAGGCGAAGCTCACATTTCAGAAGCGTAAAGGCGAAATGTTGAGGCAGAAGACCCAGAAGGCGGAAGATCCTTAATGATGAGGAAAATTCTCTTGAAGCCAGAGAAGTAGATAGAGAATCCAGCCCAAAGGAACATTTTTTTCAGAACTTATTGCAAGACCAAGGATAGGGTATGCAAGGTGATAGTGGATAGTGGAAGTATGGATAATCTAGTATCCATAGAAATGGTGGAGAATATGGAATTGGAAACAGTTGCACATACAAGCCCATACAAAGTTTTGTGGTTGAAAAAAGGACATCAGGTAACAGTCACTAAATTTTTTTTAGTTGAGTTTAATATAGGGGGATACAGAGATGAGATTTTATGTGATGGTATTCCCATGGATGTATGTCATCTTTTGTTGGGGATACCATGGAAATATGACATAAATGTTGTTCATGATGGAAGAAAGAACACATATACCTTGGAAAAGAATGGTAGGACACATATGTTGATGTTGATTGAAGACAAGAAGGTGAAGGAAGAAACAAGGAATATTATACTTCTCATGAGTGGGAAGTAACTTTTGGATGAAGTCGAGAAGGAAGAATACATGTAGTTTGTTGTGGTGAGAAAACCTAGAGTCATCTTGACTAGTACTTTGATAGATGATCTACCTGAAGAAATTTAGGAACTGCTGGAGAATTTCGCTGATATAGTGGTGGACAATTTACCTTGTTTGTTTCCACCCATTAGAAGTATAAGCCATCACATTGACCTTATACTAGGGGAAAGTTTACCAAACAAAGTAGCATACATACTAACACTACACGAGAACGAAGAAGTTAAGAAGAAAGTCCAAGATTTGATGGAAAAAGGGTTGATTAGAGAAATATTGAGTCCATGCATTGTACCAACAGTGTTAAGTCCAAAAAAAGATGGTGGATGGAGAATGTGTACAGACTCAAGGGATATAAAAAAAATCGCCATCAGGTATAGATTTCCTTTACCGAGGATGGATGACTTGATGGATTGCTTGAGTGGAGCAAAGTTTTTTTCAAAAATTGATTTGAAAAGAGGATATCATCAGATTAGAATGAGGGAAGGTGATGAATGGAAGACAACATTCAAGATGAATGAAGGATTATATGAATGGATTATCATGCCATTTGGTTTGATAAATGCGCCAAGTACTTTCATGAGGTTAATGAATGACGTCTTGAAGGATTTCATTGGAAAATTTGTAAATGTGTATCTTGATGATATACTGATCTTCAGTAAGATTGAGAAAGAACCCTTGAGACACCTAACTCTAGTAATGAGGAGGTTGCAGCAAGAGAAGTTGTTGATAAGTTTGAAGAAGTCATCTTTCATAAAGAAATAGCTCATTTATTTAGGGTTTGTGATCCCTTCGAATCAGTTGAGGATGGGTCCTGAGAAGGTAAAAGAGATCAAAGAATGGTCATCGCCAAGGAATATCTTTGAAGTCAGAAGCTTCCATGGATTAGCCAGTTTTTACAGGAAGTTCATCATAAATTTTAGTGGAATTTTTGCGCCAATGATGGACATAGTCAAGAAAAGACATAAATCTTTTCATTGGATAGAAGAAGCAGAGAAAATTTTCAAGTTATTGAAAGAGAAGATAACTGGACAACCAGTTCTAGTTCTGTCATATTTCAATAAAACATTTCATCTGAGATGTGACACAAGTGGATTTGCAATTGGAGCATTCTTAAGTCAAGACAATAGACCAATTCCATACTTTAGTGAGAACTTGAATGATGCAAAAAGAAATTATTCCACGTATGATAAAGAACTTTATGCAATCATACAAGCACTCAATAAATGGAGACACTACTTGGTTCCAAAAGAGTTCGTTTTGTATAGAGACAACCATGTTTTACAATTCGTAACCAGACAGGAGAAAATGAACCAGAAACATGCAAAATGGGTTGAATTTATCCAAAACTTTACTTTTGTTATAAAGCACATTTCTGGAACTACTAACAAGGTTGTTGATGCATTGAGTAGAAAATGTTTGATTTTGCAGGAGTTTTGTGTGAAGACCTTAGGTTTTGAAAAAGACCTTAGGTTTTGAAAACCTTAAGGATATGTACAGAGATGATCCAGATTTCAGGGATGGTTATGGAGCATGTGAGAATCTTGTTCTAAGATATAAAATCCAATGGGTTGAATATTTGTTCCAGGATGGATTTCTATTCAAAGGAAATCAATTGTGTATCCCGAAGAGTTCTATGAGAGAAAAACTTTTAAAGGAAAATCATAGTAGGGGATTGGTTGGACATTTCAACCATGATAAAACATTTTTGCAACTGAATAGTTTATATTATTGGCCAGGGATGAGAAAATATGTCAAGAAGTTTGTCAACAAATGTAGAGTTTCCCAGCACGCAAAGGGGAAAAGGTAGAATGCAGGGTTATATAAACTGTTGCCAGTACCATAGAAGCCGTGGGATGCAATAAGAATGGATTATGTGTTAGGACTGTCGAGGACACAGAGGGGTTTTGATACCATCTTCCGTCTTCATGGTGGTTTAAATATTTTTAAAAATGGAACATTTCATTCCATGTCATAAAACCAATGATGCAACACACATTGCAAATCTATTTTTCAAAGAAGTTGTTCAACTTCATTGTTTACCCAAGAGTATTGTGTCAGATTGAGATACCAAATTGTTGGTCATTTCTGGAGGACACTATGGAAAAAGCTGGGGACGAGTTTATATTTTATCTCAACATATTTCCCTCAAATGGATGGACAAACTGAGGTAGTAAATTGAAGTTTGGGAGACTTATTTAGGATTTTAGTAGCTTAACATCATAGTCACTGGGATTAGATTATGCCGCAAGAGGAATTTGCATATAATGAATCACCTTAGCGGAGCATAGGATAGAGCCCATTCCAGATAATGTATGGAATGTAGCAAAGAGGAGTATTTTAGTTGAGGGACTTAGAGAAGAATGAGTTCAGAAGTGCTGGAGCAGAATATTTTGCAACAGAGATGTAGGAGCTCCACAGTAAGATCAAAGAGTGGTTTCAAAATTCTAACCAGGAATACAAGTGTAGAGCATATTAGCACAAAAGAGAGCTTCAGTTCAAAGTGGGAGTTTTGTTCTTAGCGTACTTGAGGAAAGAAATATTCCCATATGGAAAAGATAGGGTCGTGTAAAATTATGAGAAAGTTTGAGGCAAATCCTTATGAGATAGAATTGCCAAATGATGTAGGCATATCACCTATATTCAACGTAGAAAATCTATACCCTTACAAAGAAGATTAAGTGAAAGGATCAAAGACTCAGAAGGAAGTCCAGTTGGTCAAACAACTTCCTGTAGCTGAAAAGAAGCAGATGGAAAAGATCATTGATCAGAGAATTAGGAAGAAGACCCGAAGGAAGACATATTTTGAATACTTGGTAAAGTGGAAGGGACACCTGATTGAATATGCCAGTTGGGAAAGCGAAGTGAAGATCTGGAAACATGGACAGATAGTACAAGATCTCATGAACAAGAGTTCATGATTTTTTAGCCATAGGAGTATGATGCAGGAGAATCACCAGTAAGGGAAGCACGAGTGGAAGACAGCTGGAAATGCACCAACACGTATTTTGAAGACTTTTTGAATTTGAAAAGATGAAGCATTAATGTAATATCTAGAAAATATATTTTTCTTTTATGGTTTGGAGATTGTAACACAGATCTTGAGCGGTTCCTCTCATCTGTCAATTGTAGTCATTTATTGTAATAAATGTAAAGTAGTTGTAGGCTTTAATTCGATTAGATAGCTTAGAGCTATAGGAGGGAAAACTCTAGGAAGCTCCCTCGTATGTATTGTATTGTATTATTATTCTCATTGGAAAAAAGAGTAGAAGCTTAGAGTTGTAGGGCATGAGAGAGAAGAGAAGAACATAGATTGTAGGAGATTGTATGAGAAGATAGTTGTTGCTATAGAACCCATGTACAGATGCAATTGGATTAATATAATGAAGCTTTGATCCAACTTCATGGTGTTTATGAATCCTGTTTACATATATTGAGTGGTATGTTTACAGTTAAATTCAGTCTCTGTTATGCATTTGTTTCAATGCTATGTGTATGCATGATTTCATGTTGAATGTATGAAGTCTGTGAGAGGAAGGAGTATGAGTTTCAATTGTTTCTCTTCCTAATAATTCCTGCAAGGAGTTCAATGAAGGTCTGCAAGGAGTGTGTTGACAAGACTCTGAGTTTTACCTCATATAAGCTCAGGAGAGATATCGTTGTTTCTCATGCCAGTATAAGTGCAAGGATAGCACAGAGTCGTGAAATGTGTGCACAGGCAGGTTGAGGTATTATACTTTTCCAACCAACTGAATGGTTGAAGAGATTTTGTCGCAAGGGGTGCACAGAACTAAGAAGTTCAGATAATCAGAGATTATCGAAAATCCACAAGGAGTGTGGACAGAATCCCTTAGAATCCTTGAGATTGTAGTAAGAACCAAGATCAAGAGGTATAGAGACTTCAAAGAGTTTGAAGGGAAGACGAGGGTTGAAGTCACCTCACAGAAATGAAGCTTAGAAGGAGACGCCGAGTTATTTGTCCAGGAGGATTGAGAACTTGAACGGACAGTTCAAATTCTCAGAGGGAGAACTACCAATTTGTCATGGACCGTTGGATCCAGTGGATCAGCAGAGAAGTTAAGGACGACTGTCTTTCAACACTCGCAATCTCACGAGGAATAATAGTCGTTAGATTTGGATCAATGGGAGTCGTTGATATTGTGGTTTTGAATTTCAACATTATGAGAATCGAAGTGTGGAGAAGGTCGTGAATTGGATTTATCGAGTTATGAAATCCCATTTTCGAAATCCCAACATAACCTGGACTGTCATATTGTAGAAATCTCAAAGTCATCGATCTGAGGAGAAGAATTCATGAGTTTGGAATTCTGGAGACAAGACAGGAGTTGCATTGCAAACTCATGAGCCAAGAAATCCCGATGTGCTCAGAAGTGGACCCCAAGGTTAGATTGGAGGTCACATGGTTGAGGTGTAAGGAAGGAGTTAAGGATCCATAATCCCATTTCGGGGTTTTAGGAGTCGAAGAAGTCAGAGGGACTCACAATAGGAATCACAAAGTTGTGAAACCTGAAACACCTTTTCGAGTGAAGGTCACGGTCACATCAGTTGGTCACGTGGAGTGGAGGTTCATGCCTAGTGCTTGTTTGCATAGGCGTAACTTCTAAGAAGGACATGTGGTTATATGTGCGAAGGTTCCGGTGGGAACTAAAGAGACATTTCAGCTCAACGGAACATAAAGATCCAAAGACCAAGAGGTCACACAAAACATGTTGAGGTAGGGGTGTTGCATCATTGTCGATCCCCCTATTATGGGCTTTAGGGGCGCATGCCCTAAAAATAAATTGGGAGGTTTATTCCCCAAATTTTTGGGTGGTCTTTTTTCTTTGGCGGGGGAATTTTTTCTCATTTGGTGGTTTAGTGGTGCATGTTATTTCATCCCATGGCTTTATAATTTTGATTAAGGAATTAGGATTTTGATATACTATAGGCCAATGGATTGGGATCCTTTTGGATGTCACAAGATCATATATATTGTATTGTAAACAATGAAGGTTGATGATGAGTATAATTAAAGGTGCGGCTCTAAAACAGGTTGTTGGTTTTCCTGAATGGCTTTCTAGGTTAAATCTTTGTGTATATGTGTGGTTGCAATTGTTTTATTTTTTGTGTTAAGAATATTTGTGTGCATTGCATCAATGTAAAAGGTTTTAAACTTACACCTGGTATCAGAGAATTTATTGTCTTCAAGGGGATACCTTTTTGGATAGTGTTTTGGATCAGATCTATGATAAACCTTATCAAATTGGGAGTTGTATGGTATAAATTATTATCATGAAAAGAAAGGGAGAGTAGTTCAAAAATAGAGATAAAAAAATTTAATGGGAAAAGTTTTGATCCATGGAAAATCAAGATCGAAGATATTGGTAGAAAAATATCAATGGGTTTTTGTAGATCCACGTACTGCACCTACGAAAATTTCAACAAATACTAGAAAAAGTTGGATTGGAATTCAAAGATGGTTTAAAGAGAAATGGTGTTGCTGAGGGGAGTTTAGATTGGAACTTTGTATAATATGTTGGGAAGAACTATTAATGATGGGTGAAATAGTTCCATTGTTCCCAATATTGGTATGAAGAAGGAAAAAATCCTCTAGTGTTTGGAGAAAATACTATGTCGTTGCATCAAAGACTAGGGAATATTAGACAGAATCGGATTTGAGTACTGCATGGTAAATATATGGTTGAAGGTTTGTCAAATTTCTCTATGGATATTTATTTCCATGAACATTTATTGTATGGAAAGAATAGTCAGGAAAGGTTCTCCTATGGTGTTATGAGGGTAGGGATAATTTTACAGTTAGTGCACAATGATGTGTTTTCACCTGTGATGATTCCATCACTATATAAATATGTGTAGTATGTCTCATTTGTAGATAAATTATCGAGGAATACATGGATTTATTTCCTTAAGAATAAATTTAAAGCGTTTAAGTCTCTTGTGGAAGATAAAAAGGAGAATAAAATTAAGGTGTTGAGGATGGATAATGGTGGGGAATTATATGAGAAAGAGTTCGAGGAATTATGTAAGAAAAGTCACATAGAAATGTAGAAAAATACTCCATACACACCTTAGCATAATGGATTTACAGAAATGATGAACATGATGTCAATGGAAAGACAAAGGAGCATGCTAAGTGGTGTCGATTTGCGATAGTAATTTTGGGTGGAGGTAGTCGAAACTACATGTTACTTGATAAATCGATCACCCTCATCATTGTTGGATGAAATGACTCTGCACAAGGTATGGAATGGTAAGAAACCATTCAATACAGTTGACAGGGAAGATAGTGATGTCATGATGATGTCAGCATGTTGATGTGGCGACATGAGAGGTTTCCATGTGTGACTGAGTTTTGGTGTTTTTCGACAGCTAGTTGGACTAGTAAAAATTTTCCATGTGGAATCTGTATGATGACATGGAAGAACAGTGGAAGGTGATTAGATGATGAGTTGGTAGATGATACAAGCAGGGTCATTGTACAACAGGTTGATCAACCAAATATTTCCATGTGACATTATTCGATTGGCCAATATTGGCTAAGGGGCATCAAAATGGTTGGATTCGAAGGGAATCAAGCCCCCGATATTCATGGGAATATTCCAATGACCTAAATATATGCTCCGACCATTGTTCCAACCAAACTGTTTATTAAAAAAAATTAGAATATTTATATTAAATTTAAATAACTATCCAGGGAATATAGTGGAGCGAGCAAGGTTCGAACCCCGACCTACACTATATTAAACTAGTGCATAGACATTGTACTCGCATGTATAAGTATGACATAAATTTTGAGGCGGGAATTTGGACAAGTAAAAGAGTTGTACCATTTTTTCGAAGTGCATGCAAAGGAGTGTCTTTGGGCACTGTGTCCAAATATGGGCAAGTTTATACTCATTTTTCTTAGTTTTCTGAGAGGAGCATGATGGTGATGTTGATTTTGTGCTAAAGTACTATGTATGGAAATTTAAGTACATTTTTGTCTTATATGAGAGCCATAGTCGGGTTTAGTGTGTAAGAGGGGGTATTTCAGCACCTATTCAGAACAAAGTTGAGTTTATACTCATTTTTCTCATAATTTCAAAAGGAATTTAGTGGTGACCTTTGTTTCTGGGATTGAGCAACATAATTGAAGGGTATCCTCAAATTTTTAGATGTCAATGTGTCTTTAAAGACTAATTAACATCTAAGTATTTTCATATCAATTTGGTATCAGAGCTCTAATCAAGTTGGTATCAGAGATGGTTTGACAAGTGCTTGCAACTGAATGCTTACATGGCCAAAACTCAAGCTAGGTGAAAGCACACTTAAAGAATCCTTGTTTTATAGAACAAATCTCTTTATTGCAAAGGGTCACCATGAGAAAATTTGTAATCAAATTTAAGGATTCAGAAATACATAAATTGATAGATTCCGAAGGAGAACCCTGAATTGAGAATGCAACTACAATACTTCGAGGATGAGAAGCAACAGATTCAACACTGGTTGGTATTCCATGAGGAATTTCTCAGAGGAATTATTCAAGAATTTGAAAGTGAGTTGCAAGATAAATACAAGATGTTGACATAATTCCATAAAGTTGAGCAAGTGGAGAAGGAAAAGGATTCAATGCAAAAGAAGCCAACTTCTACAAAATTTTACAAATGGTAACCGATGTATGCCATGAAAATGATCCATCATGTTATTTTTCTTCCCATCAAGACGAAAATGCTTATTTGAATGAATTTAAGGGACATCCTTATGGTATTTTATTTAAGCTACTAACAAAGATGGGATATGATGGAAAGGTTCTTGGCATCAATGGGAAAAGAATGACTAATCCCATACAAGTAGATGGAAGACCTCATTATGATGGATTGGGATATGACAAAGAAGGAGATGGAGAATGCTCAAATACAACTGAAGTAAGGGAAGCTTCAAATGAAGAGGTTCATATACTTCATAAGTTGTTAGTTCTACCAGAACAAACTTCTATCCATGGGAAATATATCAAATGTGAAGCATCTCCAAGAAGAGGTGAGCACTCCAAGGAAGGCATAAATACATTTCCACTTCTAAGACTAGCATAAAGGGTAGTCCTAAAAGGTTTGATAACCATCCCAATGTTTTCTTTAATAATTGAAAGAATGGTCCAGTAACACAAAACTTATGGTCTGTGTGTCCATGTGTTTTTTGTGGATTTAATAACCATTGTATGGAGAAATGTTGAAAGAGAAATCCTTGCAGGAGAAGTCATCCAAGAAGGAGGTAAGAATAAAAGGTCATTTCCAAAAGAAAAATAGGGAGAATGACACAAAAGTATTGCGGTTGTAGGACATGAACAAGAAATTTCGCAATCATTGTGGTAAGAATGGTCATTGGATTGAAAAGTGTTGGACACTTCATCCACAACTTTTTTCAAAACAGAACTAGGAAGATGTGAAAGAACTTACAAGGAGAAAGTAGCAGCCTCAGTTGAAATTGATAATATTGCTGAGAAATTCGAGAAGAAATTATTTTTAATGGATTGTCTTAGTAATATAGTGTATGAAGACATTGAAGTATGGTTTGTGGGCAATGGATCATCTCACCAGATGACAAGAATGAAGTAAATATTCCTTACCTTCTCATAAATAGACTCAAACTGCTATGCAGGATCTCAGACTAATATGAGACATGAAGTAAGAGGAGTTGGATATGTGAGATTCCATCTCGAAACAGGAATATTTCTAGGAATAGAATAGATGTTGTTTGTTCCATAATTGAAAGTAAATTTTTTCTCTGTATCATCTTTCAAATATGAGGGATATGGAGTTGTGTTCAAGGATGGAAAAGTACTCGTATATTGAGAAAAAACTACTCAGGACATAGCAATGGTGCTTGGTGTCAAAAATGAGAGATTATATAGGTCACTTGGATGACCTATAATTGGGTATAGTGGTTTCTTGGATTCAATGTCAGAGACAGAGTCAAAGGAACAGTCAGAGGCAGTTTCAGAGACAAGTAGTTGTAAGACTCCTTCCAGTACCATTAGAAGAAGGATTCCATAAAGAATCCCCCCTATCCTTCCCAACATAGGTATATGGGAAGATTCCATTTTTGGAAGAAGCCTAAGATGTAACATTAATGTTATCAATTGTAAATAGAAAAGTTAGCATGCATATGTAATCCTTCTAAATTTTGTTTCCAATGTTGTAATAGAGGGCTTTATTAGCCACTCTTGGATAATTTCGAGAGTGAGAGGGGTCTTGTAGGAATTTCTAATCCTTGTTTGGAAACATTGAAGACAACTACTATAATGTCGTCTTATTATCAAGTGATGAACTGTATGTGGGTCGGATTTCCTAAGTAATGTCATTATTTTCCTAAAGTACAAAGGTCATGTAGATCGATAGTGAGAAGAGCATCGTAGTTATGCAATATCTTCCTAGAGGTGGTAAATAAATAGTATTCATTGTATGAAGTAAGGAGGTAGAATACTTATTAAATGAATGAAGTAAGTACAATGTATGCTTTATGCTAAGCAGATCTCAAATATGTTATTTAAATTCCATGTTCATGTAAGATGTATGCCTTCTAAAGAAGCAAGCCAAGGAATACAGATGTTCGTAGAAGCATGTTTGGGTTTTGATTTCAGGGAAGCGAGTCAAGGAAATGAAAAATAAGTTCATTCAAAGGCTCCAATCGATACATCAAGAAGTAAACGAATAGTGAATCCAAGATGACTCATGGCATTACCAACACCAAAATGATCAAGTCCAAGATGGAGATCAAATCTGTATCTAAAATGAAGATCCAAGATGAAGTTCCAAGATGGAGATCTAATATGGAAGTTCAACATGGAGATTCAATATGGATGATCAAAATCGAGATCCAAGATGGAGTTCCAAGATGAAGACCCAGGACGAAGTTCCAAGATGGGGATCCAAGATGGAAGTTCAAGATGGAGATTCAAGAGGGAGTTCTAAGATAGAGATAAGATCCAAGATGGAGTTCTAAGATAAAGATCTAAGATGGAGTTCCAACAAGGAGATCTAAGATGGAAGTTCAATATGGAGAGTCAAGATGGATTTCCAAGATAGGGATTAGATCCAAGATGGAGATTAAATATGGAATTCCAAGATGGAGATCCAAGATAGTGGTAACAAGATGGAAGCCCAAGATGGAGATTCCAAACGAAGATCGGTTCCAGGCCGAAGATCAAATGAAGTGCATTTCAGTAAAGTGGAAGACTGAGGAAGCTTTATCATCAATAAGTTTCTTAAAAATACATACTTTTGGAGGTCCAAAAGTTCTTCAGTGGGGAGGTTTGATCCAAGAGGATCCAAAACGCTCAAAAAATAGCATTCTCAAATGCTAATGAAAATGATTTCATTAGAGATTTCCAACAATGCATAAATCACCTCAAACAAACATTGTATCAAGAAGTTATGATATTCTGAATATTTTGACCAACAAACAAAAATTCAAACAGGTCAGGGTATGTGGCACACAGACAAGATGTCACATGGCCATTCATACAACTGACAGGGAACATGGTGATGCCATCATGCTTATGTAGAAGCATGAGATGATGCCATGTGTCACTTATTTTTGGTGTTTTCGGCACCCAATTGGAGCAGTAAAAAGTTTCCATGTGGCATCTGTACGGTGACATTGCAGGTGACTCGATTTTGAGTTGGTAGTTAACACAAGTAGGGTGATTGTAAAATAGGTGGACCAACCAGAGAGTGCCATGAGACACTCTCCCATTGGCCAATGGGCATCAAAATGGTTGGAGACGAAGGGAATCAAACCATCGACCTCCAAGAAATATTCCAACGACCTAGCTATATGCTTCAACCATTTCACCGGCCATATTGTTTGTTAAAACAAACATGAATATTTAAATTGAAATTGAAATTGAAATAATTGTCCCGGGAATATAGTGGAGAGGGTAGGGTTCGCCCCCCGACCTCCATTATAATAAACCAACACATATCCATTGTACGGGCATGAAATTACGTCCGAAAGTCAGGCACAAATCATGAGGCGAGAACTTGGACAAGTACAGTAGTTGCACCATTGTCTCAAAGTGTGTGCCAAGGAGGGTCTTTGGGAACTATGTCCAAATATGGACAAGTTTATACTCATTTTTCTTAGTTTTCCGAGAGGAGTGTGATGGTGATGTCGGTTCTGTGCTAAAGTACAGTGTACAAAAATTTATGTACACTTTTTCCTTGTATGAGAGTCGTAGTCTCATTTAGTGTGCAAAAGAGGGTCTTTGGGCACATGTTTAGAACATTGTCGAGTTTACACTCATTTTTCTCATAATTTTGAGAGGAATTCAATGTTGACCTTTATTTCTACGATTGAGTAGCAAAATTGAAGAGTATCTTCAAATTATTAGATGTTAATATGTGTTTAAAGAGTAATTAACATCTAAAGATTTTCGAATTAGGGAAACCACACAATCCACTTTAATGCGCACCAAAGAAATATTTAAAATATTTAAATATCCAAGGCCAATCCTGAGCTCACAAGAATGCACAATACAATTTGGATCATGTGGTCATGAAGCATGTCCTTGCATATCGCATGTCCTTGCATATCCAAATTGTACCATAAAAGCTCACAAGAATGCACAGTACAATTTGGATCTTGTGGTCATGAAGCATGTCCTTGCATATCGCATGTCCTTGCATATCCAAATTGTACCATAAAAGCAGGACCATATACAGTGAAACAAAGGCTTTGGAAACCCAACGCGACAAGTAAAGCCACAATAATGTAGAAAGATTTGTTCAAGAAAGAGTGTGCGTTGTCTACTCTTCTCCTTAAACCCAATAACGCACCCACATTTATGAACTTCCATTGCCTCGGCCAAATAACCCACCCGCATTTATGAATAGTCGTTGCCTCGTCACACCCGCATTTATGAACCAACACCTCGACAATAAGAAATCCATTTTATAGGGAATATGATCATCCAAAAATGTTTTAAAAAAATTTAAAAAAATCCATTTGGAATGTCAAACCTTAACAAACCCTCACAAATTTTTAGTCAACCAATAGATTAATAGGAAGTCAACAGCCTATGGATCATTATAGTCCATCCGACAGGACTAATAAGATTGAATTTATGCAGGAACAAGAGAAGTACAGTCACACTAACTTCATTTTAATACCTATCTAATTCCACTCCTCCAAACATTAATTATCCATGTAAGTTGGGCTGCCAACTCTTAATATCTGATCAAAGATCTCATTTTAATTCATAACGCTAGTCATTTTAATTTAAATCCAAAATATTAATAACGAGATATATATATTAAGATTGAATTTACACAAGCACAAAAGTTACGGTGTGGACTTTAACATTCCATATTGTTTTCTCCCTCACAGATAGATTGTGGTCGTTCATCTTCATCCACCGTGGAGACCTCTGCAGACACACCGGTTGAATAAATGACCATCAGTTAAGTTCTACGTAGTATAAACGTTTGACTTTTGGGTGTTTTAGATGTATATTTTTGGATCAATTTTGTCCAAAATTTAATCAAAAATTGTTAGAAGTTTATATTTTATTGATTAATTCTATATAATTAGAATATTTTGAAGGTTTTTCAAGGTATTAATATATTTATACATTCAAAAATACAATTTAAACAAGAAAGTAATGATTTCACTAAAATTTGTTTTAGGAGATTCCTGTGAAAAAATTCAAAAAATTGAATGTTTAAATAACTCCATTAAATTTAGTTATAAACTCATTCAAAACCCTAAGTGTTGGTGACCAGTGAAACATCATCTACCTGTTAACCAATCACAGAATAGATAAATTAAATAAAATAAGGACTTAATACAACTGAATATGTACTTGATAAGTAGAGAATTTAGGTTTTTTTAATTATTTATTTTAATTTTTTTTTTTGAATATCACATTTAGGAACAGATTTTATGAAATGAAGCTCTGGCCAATCACCACAAATTTCAAAAAACATTTAAATTAAAAAAATCAGTTATATAAAAAAAATACAAAAACTTTGGGAATTGTTTTTAATTACAATGGGGTCAAATCTTGTTTTAACTCTAACCGATAATGGGGTTAAATCTTGTTATAATGGGAATAGTCCGTCCAATAGCAGGGACTAATAATACAATTTTGTTTGTTTTTTAAAAATAGTTATATCAAATCAAAATATGAACATTTCATCTAGTTTTAAATATCAAATACAACTGGTACATTTTACCTAGTTTTAAATATTAAATACAAGTGGTTTTAAAGATTTAAGGAAGTTACTGTTTTCAGATTCCTGTGGTGAAGAGTTTTTGTTTTCAGATTTAAGAAAGTGTTTGTAAATGTATGAGTTTCCATTTTATTTTAAAATCGGATTTACATTTAAAAAAATTATAGGTAAATTAGCACATCAACATAATTGTGGTTGATGAATTTTTATAAACTTATTTCATTTATAAATTTTAATTAGAGTTTATGTTAGAATTAGGGCTTATAAATTAACTATGTCTATTAGAATTGATCAACCATAATTATGTGATTGTATTGTAACTTTGTTAATTAATCATTATTGGAATTGATCAACCATAATTATGTAGTTGTATTGTGACTGTGCTAACTAACCATTATACCATTATAAACCAAATCTTAGATCCTGTTTGAGTAAGGACTTTGTTAACCTCAATCTTATATCAATATTTGGCATCCTGTGCTATGATATTAAAAACCATTAATATATTAAAAAAAATATTAAATAATATAATAAATAAGGTAATAAAGTATTTAATATTTTAAAACATTTTTACTAGCCACTTTTTAATGATGTTTACTTTATTTTCTTATTTTTCATCAAATCTATTGAATTGCATATTCTGTTAAAAGTAAATTCAACAATTTATTGAATTTGCATATTTTGGTAAAAGTGAATTCAACAATTTATTGAATTTGCATATTTTGATAAAAGTGCATTCAAGAGTCTATTTGCAATCTTATATTAAATTTGTGTTATTTGATTTAAATACAGCAATGTAAGGTATTTATATTTCTGAAGCTTAAGGCTTAAGTTTGCCATCCATCCAGTAACAGGATGTACATACATCCATCCATCCAGTAACAGAATGTACGTGTGTCCCTTAAGCCAAGATAAAAACATTCTTTGAAAAAATCCATGACAAAATCATGAGTAAACTGTAATTTAAGAAGCATGACGGAATGAAAGAAAGTATAGAAAGGGGAATACTAAAAAAAAGCCCTCTCATTCCGAAGACGGGATCAGAGGCCATCAACACTATGTTGTTTTTTTGGTATGGAAAGGAAAAAGTGAATCCATCCATTCATAGAACAAAATCTATTTCTTTTTTCTTAGAATAACGGGCTACCGAAATGGAAGGCAATGGTTACACTGTTTTGCCTAAAACCTGACAACCTTAACTCTAAAGTCAAAACAGTGAAAGAAAACCACTGACAACCCTAACCCTATTCCTAATAGCTGGAAAAACAATGACAACCCTAACCCTACTCCTAATGCCAAAACTTATAACAAACCTTAATAGCTGGAAAAACAATGACAACCCTAACCTTACTCTTAACGCCAAAACTTATAACAAAGGTTGTTGGATTGGCTCGTCCACTTTCACCTTCGAGCAGGAAGACGTCTAATTCCACTTGTTTGTGGCGGATAGGCTCTGAGCAAACCTTGAATGCTTCATATATAATCTTGTAGTGAAAACTATGAGGAGGCCGCGGCTCAATGGTAACCAGTGCGATTAAAGCCAACTTGGGAATAAAAATGAACATAGACTAAGAAAAATATTTATATATGATAATAAAACAACTCATTCTAAAACCGTACGCTCTGATGGTTTGCCTCCCATGGTTCCGCTCTGATGGTTTGCCTCTCTTGGTTCGCGAAGAGGAATATAGGGTGTTCACAATCCCAAATTAAATTTTACAGCAAAGGAAGGGGTTTCTGGTTGCCCCAATTATTTATGCGGGAGGGATCAAAGATCTATATAATTCCATAGGCATAATAGGGTTTCTGGTTGCCCCAACTATTTATGCGGGAGGGATCAAAGATCTATATAATTCCATAGGCACAATAGGGTTTTTGGTTGCCCCAAGTATTTATGCGGGAGGGATCAAAGATCTATATAATTCCATAGACATAATACAGGAAAAAACGAAACTCCTAATATGCACTGTTAAAACAACGAGTAATTACTAAGCGGATTAAGGTCAAGTATATTTGATAGTAAAATACCAGACCAAATAAAATGAAACCGCATGCACAACCAACAAATAGATAAACAACAACGAGTAATATACTAAGCTGAAGCGGATTAAGGTCAAGTATATTTGATAGTGGATTAAGGTCAAGTATATTTGATAGTAAAAAACCAGACCAAATAAAATGAAACCGCATGCACAACCAGCAAATAGGAAAACACGAAAGTGAGAGCATGCACATTCAACAAGTAGAAAAATGACATGCACAACTAGCAAGAAGGAGCTACAGTCCCCATGGATCCGCAGGCATGGCTGGTAAGGAAGGTAGAGCAAAGAAGTGGAGTTGAAGGTGTGTTGTAATTGATGCAGTCTTGTTAATGATCTGACATGATGCAATCTAATTGCACTTTCAGATATGTTAGATTCATAATGAAGAAAAGAGCAGAAATATAATGGAAATAATAGAAGCAATCAAGAAATTATAATGAACGGATATAACTAAACAATGGTAGAAAAGACATACTCTATTCATCAATGCTTCTGTAAATAATCATGTACATAGATGTACATATATAATACAAAAGACCATAATTGTTATGTAATTGTATAACAGTTAGGTTAACTTAACTAACCAACTAACTTATGATTAGTGTTTTAACATCCCCCCTTAATCATAAGTTCGTTCTTGCTTGAAAAACTACCACTACTTGACAATCACATTTGTCAAGCGAATATTCAGAGGGTTGGTTGAAGATGCTCTCTGAACTTTGAAAATATAGCAGAAGTTGATGTCTTCTACTAAATTGGTGGTTTAAGGGTGACCACAAACTCATTTGGTGGTTTCGAGATGACCACAAACTGAATGTCTAGCAGAAGGTGATTTCTTCTACTAAATGGCATGGTTTTAAGTTGACCATAAACAAACATGATCTCAAGGCTCAAAAATCTGAAAATATAACAAGTAAAACTTTATGTCTTCTACTCAATTGGTGGTTTTAAGATGACCACAAACCATATCAACAATAATATGTTCAGGAACAAGATTGCATACTAAGAACTAGGTTGCATACTTGATTATCTATTCACAGGCTCTAAATCAAAATTGGAACCTGACTCAAAATCAAACTTGGAACTTGACTCAACTAGATTTCCCCCCTGTCAGGGACAAGTGGTTCCAATTCCCTTGACCGTCATTCGCAAGTATGGCCAAGAAGAGATACAACACATCAAACTGTCTTCCGGCGAAGTCTGAAGACTCGATCTTCAACTTAGAAGACTACATCAACTGGGCCCCAATCATACCCTAAATCATCAAATCTTGAAAAACATGCATGTCCATCAACTATAGAAATATCTCCAATCAAGTATGATTGTACTTGTGTATAAATCTGGCGATAAGACTGCTCCAAGAAATTGGCTTCCAAATGCCAACATCATTTCCCTAACCATTCAAAATGAAGTTGTTTCCACTTGTGCTTCTGGCACCTTATTGAGGGGTGATTTGTCTTCCCACAAAGTCTGCATGGATGAAGATCAAAACAGTTTGACTTATCATGGCCAAACCAATTACAGTGTTTGCACTGTATGGATTCTTTATCTGACTTACTATCATGATATGGAATAAGATAATCATCAACAACAATATCCTGTACCTATTCCTTACCAATATCCTCAAGCTTTGTCGTCTTATCATCATTCAAAAAGCCTCCACTCACAAAGAAAACAGGTTCGCTATAATTAGGAATATGAAAAAGGTTGTTAGCATCATTTTCATATCCTAGTCCATATCGGTTTCGTTTAAATCGTAATTCTTCCCATGGTCGAACAATACATTATCCAAAACTTTTTCTGACATAGGGACGTCATCTAAGTGATCTTCATGTTTATGACTTTCATTACTAGTCAACTGAGCGTCTTCATTCTCATCCTTGATGTCATTGTGTTTGTTTAAATCACATTGTTGGTGTCGAAGCAAACTTAACTCATCAGACAACAACTTGTTTTGATCTTTGAACATATCAATCTTCTTGTGTGTTACTTGTAAACAAGTAATCACTGTGTTGAGGGTGCACTTGTTTATTGCAATTATAGATTTCATAGTTGAGTTAATTAATGTGTGCAATATTGTAAATATTTCTTCAACTCTTTCCATTTGTTTGTATAATGTTGTGCATGCGAAGAACAATCGTTCATTGTATGAATGCTGCTAAAAAACTACAGGATCTGTATCTTGTTGTGCATGCCAAGAGTAATTGTTCGTTGAATGCTGCCAAAAACCTATAGGATAACCAACGACTTAGACGCACTAAGATCCTAAGAGAGACCCCCTTATTCAATTTCGGGTGGGTCAAAGAGGACTCCTTATAACTTTCAAAAAAACTCCTTATAACACCTTTACAAAAAAGTCTTCAAATAAATAACAAACCCTTATAACTCCAATTACAAACAATTAAACAATTGTGCAATTGCAAGAATTTTTATAATGAGAGCATTCTTATAACTCCTTATGTTTCCTTCAAATACACATTTTTTTTTTAATAAACTTAATGACTTATCACTCCAAAAGTTTTTACGGGATCTTGCAAACTATAACCTTCATAAAGAAATATTTTAATATTTTTTTATGAAAAGCTTTATAGCTTATTTACATGCCACTTCTTCAATAAAAATTAAAATATGATAACATAAAAACATTATAACTCTCCCGTAACTCTCCAACATTATAACTCTCCAGTAATAAGATCTAAATGCAATTCTTTTACTACTTGTTCAAACATCAAAACAAGTTGTTGTCTGATGAGTTAAGTTTGCTCGCATGGCATATTCACAGTGAGAGCCGATAGAGGAAATTAAATATAATGGTAAGAAAATAGGTAAGAAGATTTCACCTATTTTCTTACCATTATATTTAATTTCCTCTATCGTCTCTCACCGTGAATATGCCATGCGAGCTTGACCCTTTACCAAAAACTCCTACGCACAGTTACTTTCTCAGAACCAGTTACCACCAAACCCATTTGATTTCTCAGCAAGCCTTATTAATGATCCCACCATAAAAGAATTAGCAGAGAAGATAGCCACGGATCCATCATTCAATCAGATGGTGGAGCAACTTCAACAAAGCATACAGGTCGAGGGACATAGAGAGGCCGTAAGCTCCTTCAGGAACGCGCATATAAAGAGGACTTCGTTTGCAAGTGAGAAAATCGCAAGTCTTTACACTTCACGCAATTATGAAACCATACCGTGAGATATTCGCTATAGTAAAGTGAGAAAATCACAGGTTGCTTGTTTTAAATTTCAGGCTGAGAAAATCGTAGGTTGTCGAGAGCATGTAGCTCAACAAATCATTAAATGGAACAAATCACACAAAATTTATGTACTGAGCAATAAAGTCGGATTGCATGAATTATGTTGCACAGAAAAAACTCAAAATCCAGATTTACAACCATAAACTTCTCCTTCTCCTCCGTCCATTCCTAGATCATAATTTTGTTGTACAAGATTAATAGAGAAATGCATGTTTCCTTTGGAAAATTAAACACAAAGATATGAGAATGATATACTCAGGAAAGGGAAGAACGAAAACATAAATTGGCTGTAATATTATTCAATTTCCATTCAAACCATTTTGCTCCAAATTTCCATGATTACAATGCTCGGTTAATTGACCTCCTCTTTTCTTTGCGCTTGAGCTCTCTTTACTCTTTTTCAATGGAATATTAGCTCTTCCTCTCTTTGCTCTTCTTCAATGGAATATTATCTCTTCTTTTCAATCACAACCCTTTAAATTATAAATGATCAAGGTCATTAGATCATATGCCTGCTCTGATACCACCGTTAGATTCATAATGAAGAAAAGAGAAGAAATATAATGAAAATAATAGAAGTAATCAAGAAATCAGGATGAATGGAGATAACTAAACAATGGTAGAAAAGGCATACTCTATTCATCAATGTTTCTGCAAATAATCATGTACATAGATGTACATATATAATACAAAAGACCATAACTGTTATGTAATTGTATAACAATTAGGTTAACTTAACTAGCCAACTAACTTATGATTAGTGTTTTAACAAGATATAGATTGTCCGACTAAATAATGCATGCAAATTGCATGAGTAGTTTTTTATAATAAATTGTTGTAAGTGTTCAGGATCAACATCTAATTGTTTGTTATATGAGGCTATGTATTGTTATAAAGATCAAGGTTAATCACAGTTGAAACACAACCTTTTTGTGCAATTACTTGAATAATAATTATTTCTTCTTTCTATGATATTGTGATTTAATCATTTAGTGTTTAGTATATTGTTATGTTATTCAATTGAATGACTATCTAGTCCATAGAAAGGCCTCCACATATCCTTCATTTGGTATCAGGTTTTTGTTTTAGGGTAATCATGTCAAACTCTAATTCATTGCCCATTCCAAAATTTAATGGAAGTGATTATGATTATTGGTGCATCAAGATGATGACCTTTTTGATAGGGAAAGATCTATGGGAGATTGTAGAAACATGTTATGCAAAGCCAGAAGATTGGACCACTCTTAATGCAAATGATAGAGTAGCTAAGAAGGAATCTACAAGGAAGAATGCTCAAGCTTTATTTCATATTCAAATTGTTCTTGATAAAAACTTGTTTTCAAGAATTGTAGGTGCAAAGACAGCAGCGGATGCCTGGAAGACTTTAAAAGAAGCTTACCAAGGCAGTGATCAAGTCAAAGTTGTCAAGCTACAGACATTGAAAATAGAATTTGAGAATTTGAAGATGGAAGAAGCTGAAAATGTAAGTGATTATTGTGTGAGAGTAAAAAATGTAGTCAATAAAATGGCTACTCTTGGAGAAATTGTGGACAATGAGGTTTTGATTAAAAAGGTGTTGAGGTATCTAACACCAAGGTGGAACCATGTTGCCATAATCATTGAAGAAAGAAAATATTTGTCTACTCTTCAGTTTGATCACCTATTTAGATCTCTTATGTCTCATGAAGAAAGATTGATAGATTCATTAGGAGAAAGTGGCAAGAAAACATTTTCTTGAAAATTGCAAATTAAAAAGAATGAAGTTGCTCACACTAGCAACAAAAGAAACCAAAGCCAAGATACAGGTCAAAATCAGAATTATCTAAGGTGAAGAGGTGGTGCAAGAGGAAGGGGCAAAGGCAGATTTGATAAAAAAAATATCCAGTGTTATTATTGTAAGATGTATGGTCACTTTGAAAGGGATTGTATATTAAAAGAAGGTAATAATAACAAAGGTGTTAATTATGCTCAAGAAGGTGATGAATCCTCTCCAAACAATTTATTTTAATCTTAAGACAAAGTTGAAAATGGAACTAAACATATTTGGTATTTAGATTCAGGGTGTTCTAACCACATGTCATTAAATAAGAAGCTATTTTCTACAATGTATGAGAGTTTCAAATCCAAGATCAAGCTCGGTGATGACAAAGAATTGGGGTTTTCCGCAAAAAAAGTTATGGAAGTCCATACTAAAGAAGGTATGAAAAGTGTTAAAGACATTTATTACACTCCACAATTAAAGCATAATTTATTGAGTGTTGGCAAATTGTGTGAGAAAAATTATAAGGTGATGTTTGAAAATGAACAATGTACAATTTATGATAAGAATAAAGGAAACAGGGTGGTTATATTTGTGCATATGTCAAAGAATAGGATGCTCCCATTGATGTTTGGAGAACATAACAACCATCTTGCCAATATGGTATATGAAGAAAAAAGTTGGTTGTGGCATCTCATGTATGGACATTTGAATTTTCATAGTATGAAGCTTCTAACATCAAAAGAATTAGTTTATGGTTTGCCTAAGGTTCAAGAACAGAATGATATTTGTGAAGGATGTGCTAAAGGAAAACATGCAAGAGAAAAAATTTCAAAAGGAAATGCATGGAGGGTCCATTATCCACTTTAGTTAGTTCAATCAGACATTTGTGGTCCTATGCAGACAAAGAGTTTGGGCAAGTCATCATATTTTATTACTTTTATTGATGATTACTCACTAAAGTTTTGGGTTTATTTTTTGAAGACTAAGGATGAAGCCTTTGATAAATTCAAGAGGTTTAAAGCCCTCATGGAAAATGAAAGAGGTTGCAAAATCAAGTGCTTAAGGACTGATAGTGGAGAAGAATTTTGTTCAAAATCTTTTCAGAATTATTGTGATATGAATGGCATCAAAAAACAACTCACCACTGCTTACAGACTTCAACAAAATGGAGTAGCAGAGAGGAAAAATAGTACAGTGGTGGAAATGGCAAGAAGTAAGTTACAAACCAAGAGATTAAGCAATTCTTTTTGGGGTGATGCAGTTTCTATATCTATATATATTCTCAATAGATGTCGCAAAAGTGCACTTGATATGATGACTCCATATGAAGCCTGGTATGAAAAAAAGCCTAATGTTAATCATTTCAGAGTCTTTGGTTGTGTATCCTATGTCCATGTAGTTGATCAAAAGAGACAAAAGTTAGATTCAAAGAGTGAGTCATGCATTTTTGTTGGATATAGTGAACAAAGTAAGGCTTAGAAGTTGTATAATCCCCTCACTAATAGCATTGTTGTGTTAAGAGTTGTAATTTTTTATGATGGGGGAGTTTATGGTCATCAAAAATGCCATGATGATATGTCTAAATCTGTTTTGGATAGGGTTATTATTGATGGTATTGATAATGAGTAGCCCACTAATATTTCAGTTCCAAGTGATACAAATCCACCAAATAGCACCTCATCTAATTCTTCAGTTCCAAGTGCAAGCCCAATATCAAATTCAAGTTCTGCAAGGAAGGTAAGAATATTAAGTGACATTTATCAAAGGAGTAAAAGTCCAGCACATGAAGAAAATCCAATATGCTAGACAACAAATTTTTATTTACTTTCTAAGGATGATTTTGAACCATCATGTTTTGAATATGCATGTACTAATGAGGTTTTAGTGCAAGCAACGCAAGAAGAAATAGATTCTATTAATAGGAATAATACTTGGGAGCTTACAGAACTTCCACATGACATGAAAATGATTGGTACTAAATGGTTCTACAAGACTAAGTACAATAGTGATGGGAGTGTTGAAAGACACAAGGTAATATTAGTTTCTAAAGGCTTCACACAGAGGTATGAAATTGATTATGAAGAAACATTTGCACCAGTAGAAAAACAAGACACTGTTAGAATGATGATTTCATTAGCAACTCAAAAGAAATGGAGCATTCATCACATGGATGTGAATAGTGTCTTTTTGAATGGGTACTTGAAGAAGAAGTGTTTGTGGAACAACCACAAGGTTTTGAAGTGCAAGGAAAAGAACATCAAGTATACAAGTTGAAGAAGGCTTTGTATGACCTCAAGCAAGCACCAAGAACATGGTATACTAGGATTGATGGATATTTTCAGGAGAGTGGCTTCAATAGAAGTAAAAGTGAACCTACACTTTACTACAAACAAGAAGGTAATGATATTCTTATTGTAAGTCTATATGTTGATGACTTATTATATATGGGTAGTAGTTTTAAGATGAAAGATGAATTCAAAATTGCTATGATGAATGAATGATGAAAGATTTGGGTCTCATGCAATATTTTATGGGTATGGAGGTTTATCAAAATGAGGATGAAATTTTCATTTGTCAAACAAAGTGTGCAAAAGATATGTTGAAGAAATTTGATATGGTAGATTGTAAACCAACCTCCACTCCAACTGCTCATGGAATTGTGTTGTGTAGAGATGATGGTGCTGAAATTGTTGATGAGGCAACATACAAAAGTATTGTTGGAATTTTGAAGTTTCTAACTCACAAAAGACCTGATATTGCTTATTCAGTTTCTCTTGTTTCAAGATACTTGACAGATCCATCTAAAATACATATGAAGGAAGCCAAGAGGTTTTGAGGTATGTGAGAGGAACTCTAAATTTTGGTATTCATTACTACACTTCTAAAAGGTTTAATCTTGTTGGATTTAGTGATTCTGATTGGGGAGGTAGTTTGGATGACCGAAAGTCTACATTTGGTAATTGTTTCTCTTTTGGTTCAGGTTTGATTACTTGGAGCTCAAAGAAGCAAAGTATAGTTGCACTTTCATCCATAAAAGCAGAATATGTTGCAATCACCTCAGCAAGTACACAAGCATTATGGCTTAGAAAAGTTCTAGAAGAAATTGGAGAGAAAAAAATTCATTCTACAGTGATATTTTGTGATAACACTAGTGCCATCAAATTGGCCCAGAATCCTGGAAAAAACATTTTGATTTAGTATCATTTCGTTGGAGATTTGGTGCAAAAGAAGTAAGTAGAACTAGCATATATAAAGACTGAAGAACAAATTGTAGACATTTTCACTAAGGGAGTTGTTGAAGTCCAGTTTTTTAAACTTCGAGATCAGATTGTGAGCCCTCTCAACATGGGGGAGTATGTTGGTAATTGATGCAGTCTTGTCAATCATCCCACATGATGCAATCTATTTGCAGTTTTCTTTTCTGTCGGTTAGTATTCAGATATATATTGTCTGACTAAATAATGCATGCAAAATGCATGAGTAATTTTCTAACATAAATTGTTGTAGGCATTCAATCAAGAGTCACTAACTGTTTGTTCTATTAGGCTATGTATTGTTATAAAGATCAAGGTTGATCACACTTGAAAGCAACCCTTTTGTACAATTACCCGAATAATAATTATTTCTTCTTTCTATAATATTGGGATTTAATCATTTAGTGTTTAGTATATTGTTATGCTATTCAATTGAATGATTATCTAGTCCATAGATAGACCTGCATAGATCCTTCAAGGAGCCCCAGTCAATCATGGTGTTGGGCTCACTCAATTGACACCGGGTAAGCTTAGCCTAATTGCACTTCTTAGAAAACTTAAATCAAACAAACTTAAATGGAGTAAAAAACAAAATACAATTAAAAACTTAAAAACCAAAGCAAAAACTTAAAAACCAAAGTTAACAAAACCTAAACATAAAAGTAAAAAGGTTTAAAATCCTTAAATTTAAACTTAAGCATAATTGTTATGGTAATGAATCACCCATTTAACTGATGAATTATTTAAATGATGAATCGACATCTTTTGTCATGTAAGAAAGTTAATGGTTGAAATCAGAGCTTTCCATTTATTATGACCATTAAGAATATTCAAATTATATAAAATCATTGTGATTATTAAAAAATCATTTATAATTAAAAGTGATCATTAAAAACCCATTTATAATTAAAAGAAAATTAATTTTGCCCATTCCAATAGATGTACTCCTCTTCTGTTAAATATCAATTCTAAGATTAAATCAGTAGAGAAAAATAATAGATGTACTCCTCTTCTGGTAAATATCAATTCTGAGATTAAATCAGTAGAGAAAAATAATAAATGTAGAGTAAATCATAAATGTATACTTAGAATGACCAATTTATGTGACGAACATATTTAAATCTTTTCGAATATATTTATGATTAAGGAATTGCGTCATGATGTATATTTTGTGTTTTTTTTTTCCTGATGAGCAAACCAATCCGATACCAGAGAAGTGACGTTGGATGTTCAGTGATCTCGTGATCACAGCGGAAACAACTAAGCTGCAATTTACGCAAAGGAGAAGTATGCCACTAATACAATATATTAACGTACCAAGTTAGCGCAGTAATTCGTGGATTTTCAATATGTCATTGAAACCAGACGACATGTATATATCAGTTTTATAAATCAGGGACAATCAGAAACGGGCGGTAATCTGCCCATCCTTAGTTCAACACTAGTAATACTGCCTAAATACACTCTCCCTCTAAAAACCACTTAAAAGCGGGTGATATTCTTGCATCACCTCGGCTTCTGCTTCGTTGCTTATGCGTTAGCCCTGCACTAATTACCCTTCTTGCACACCAAACTAGCTTAGAATTGTAGTCCTTCAAATGTCTGGCCGAATTGCCAATCTGCGGGAACGATATACGAAGTGATGGTTCTGCCATCGCTGGTGCTGACCTGAAAGGAGATACTCTGCCCGTCCAAATAGGAGTTGCTCTGCAATTCTGTCCCCAGTTGCGGGACATTGATTGCCAACCAGTGTTGGAACCTTTGATGGAGACCGCTTCGACATCCCCTGCACCTCCTACGTTTGTAATGAGCACAAAATTTTAGTAGAAGTGCCCATTTATTGTGAATCGAACTCCTCCTTTCTTAGCGCATGGTAGTCTGCACACATGTATATCAACCTTGCAGCTTAGCATTTCATCCCAATCACCGCCAAGTTGGAAATAGATTTTCAGAATTAAAGACCAGGAATATAACGTTGGCAGAAAAGCGGAATAATCAATTACCTTCTGAACATGATGGGAACAATACCACTTCTGTATATGGCAATCTGTTGAAAAGCAGGTTGAGCCATGTCGAAGTGTTGGAGAGGTGGATTGCACCATCCTCCATTGTCGTTGGGAAGAGCAGAGTTCGGGGGGCAGAGGTTAGTAGCAGTAACTATCACAGTGCCCGGTAAACACCACTGAGGGTCGTACTGGTCGTTGCATTTCATTTCGTAGCAGGATTCGCATGTGAGTCCATTGTTGAAAGCGCTGTTCTGAGAGCTGCGGTGTTCGTTCCATAGCCTTGGCTATACAAATTACCGTATCCGCACGCACCACCTGTTAAATTAATTTCAACATGGAATTGCTTAGCCAACACAGGGCGTTAAA
>JZKD02S1677138.1:696982-711086 GCA_000966675.3 Picea glauca | reverse complement strand
TCTTATCATTAATTTAGTTTATGAAATTAATAGGAAATATACATGATCAAGAAATAGTTAAAAGTTTAAAACTCTTTTACATAAACATAATTTATAATTTATTCACCAAATAGGAGTCAAATAGTTTCACTAAGGGGGTTGCTTGTTTGACAAAGAAAATTGTTTGTTTGGGTTTCATATACCAATTTAGTGTATAGAGTATTATTATTATTATTATCTTCTGACTATCCTTTATATAGACCCTCTCCTCCGACCTAACCAGGTGAGGCTTGGGTCATGGACCATAAGCTATCCATCATTTGACTTATCCAACCACCCCACCAAATAAGTAAACCAAGGGTCCCACCATAACTCATTTCATTCACAAGCGTAGTTTTTTTCCACCCACCATATAGAGTTCCCTAGTAGAATCCTATTTCTAAGCTCTCCTTATCGACGGCAGCTCTTGGAGTTGGAGCATCAAATGGATAACGACCCTCTGCTTATTACTTCCTTGGTTGGGATGGATTGATCGGGGCAGGCAACATATTCGCTTTGATTAGATCAATGAAAACAGTCAAATTTAGCATTTTCATCCATCAATCAATTTACAACTCACATTGATACATTCACCCTACAAGCCAAGTACCACCTTAACGGGTGGCCTGGACACACATACAGGTATTCTTTACAATTATATAGGCATGGAAGACACACCATGATAGAGGCCTGGAATAGAGGTCTTGACACACATTACGCCTCACTTTTTCACATTTTCACGTTCTACTGCCCTGTATGCTCTTTACAATTAAACCACTTAAACTGGACACTTACACTTAAAACCTTACCCCCTTGAGCTTGGAGCACTATCACGGCGAGTTGATTAATTATGAGCGAATCCCCTTGCCGACCCCTGGACGAGGAATGATTTAGTGTATAGAGTATTATTATTATTATTATATGAATTTGTTTGTTTTAGTTTCGTTTGGCCAATTCCAAGTGTATTGGCATATAGATATATCTACGCAACATTTGCATGAATGTGTTTCCCATTGCAATATCCGGTTCAAGTGCGTTGGAAGTTCAAATCGACAAAACAAGTGTATGGTCGATGTGGTGGAATTGATTATTGGAATGAGACAGAAAAATATGCATGATCGCCAATAAGCATTCAACCAACACGGTCTGTGAAGTGGGTGTTCTCAACAATATTAATCTGGATATTCGACAGGTAGAGTTATTAATTTAAATACATCAAATATATTGCAGTCATACTGGTGGCATTATAAAAACGTTTTATTATAATAAAGTATATATTAATGAGTAGGTGTAGTTGCGATGATTTGACAATTCAACATGTAACATTCTCTCAGTCGACATGGGACATCCTAGGTAACGATGGGATGGAACCTCAGCGACCACATGATGAACAAGAACAATACACCTTGGCAAAAGGCAACCGGGACAAGCCCAACCAAATCCAGAAGCATGAATCTTAGTCTCAATCTCAACAAAGTAGGTCGATCTCTATGAAAAATCTATCTTGTTTTCCATCCTTGTCATTTTTTTTTGCATTGACTATGAAATGACAACTCCTATGAATCAATATAATAAGTGCACCTACAATCGCTTATGCATCTGGATTTGTTGCTTATGCTACCTCTGCATTGCCTTCCTACGTTATTGCTCCAGGAATTCTTTCTTCCAACAAGTCTTAAGAGTTTTTCAATAAGGTTGTTCAAGAATCCAAAGAGGATTATCAATTTTAGCAGAAGGGAACTTTGATTGTATTTTTCTATGCAAGATCTTCATCAACTAAAAGAATCACCAATGTCATAGTAAGAGCTTCTATTTTCGATGTCCATAACAGCTTCAAGGTTTGGATAACCATTTTTGCCATTCTTATAACCTTGCAAGAATTTCCAAGAACGACACCAATGAAATTTTACATTAGGGCATGGTGATATTCATAATAGAAACTAATTAATTTTAGTTTCTTGTTATAAATGGTTTGTATGCAAAATTAATAGTGTTTTTACTGATTTAGTTCATAACGATTTATAAGCAAGAAGTAGATAATATTACATGTGGGAGAATAGATAATTGAAAACATTGTATATATGATGGACGCTAAGATTGAAATTGTTGTGGAGATCAGAGATTATGTTTGTAGGTGAGAAGATCATAACTGTGAAGGTGATGGCCATTGCCATAAATTGGAATGCTCACACAAAGAGGAGGCTACCAGGATTCCACCCATACATTCTTTGCCTATATATTTATGGATGCAGGTTGTGTTCACCACGCAAGTTGTGCATATTCGCTTCACATTGGAACGACTCTCTCTCAATGATTTGTTCATCTTGAATCAATCATAATAAACAAGTTGCAAGAATATTGAACCCAATTACTTGTATAATACTGAAATTTTGAAACAGTTTTAAATTTATTAAATTAGATCATCAATAAGGAGAGAAAACACGAATTTAGTTAGATTTAGTTTGACAAATGCTTAAAAAACTTCGTGCCAAATGATTGAAAATTCATCTGAAAAATTATTCTAGTTTATGAATAGTAATGGAGAAAATGTTAATAATTTAGATGAGTTATGTGAATAGTGAAATGATACCTTTGGAGAAGAAATCCTGATAAAAAAAAAAGAAAACAAGAGTGTTGACCAGCTTCAATCCTAAATGCAATGGAGGATATAGTGATGAACACTTGTCCAATATGTAGACTATTAAATTATCTAAAAATAAATATTTGTAAGTCATTTACACAAAACTAAAATACTTGTGAAATGTAGTTATAATAATTTGAAAAAAACTAACATACTACGGAAAACTTGTCTTCATCATTGGATTGCACTTTAGCGTCGACCTACTATGAATCCTTTCTATTGGGTGGCGGCAACAATAGGAAAATGAAGATGACAAAATTGTGCATGCAGGTTGCGAGGCTAAAGGGAGGATGATGTAGGCATCAACTGCAGTCACATGTAACCTATCACTCTGCCCACTGTAGTAACCTGTCTATTTGCAGAGTCTCTACACAACTAATATTAATTTATGGTAATTTCTTTTTTTAATTAATTTTGAATTCTTAAAAAAAAAAAAAATAGCTTACACCAAGGTATTTAAGTCAAATCACAATGACCTTGACCAATAAAAAATTAAATAACTAAAATTATAAAATCACACAAATAATTTTTTTTATATAAAAAATTGAAAATCATATACATATTTACACAAACTTTGGATATCTTTTCAAAAGAGGTAAATAAATTCAAATTTTAAGCTTGTTGAGTTCTAACTGAAAACTATAGTCCCTGCTTTAGCAGGGACTAACAAGAGATTACAACATTGGTCATTTTTTGCAATAAAGTTACCTAAATGAATGAGTTGGTGTACACGATAAAATAAATTGTGGAATCATCCTTTCTGATGCTCGTATGTTTAAAATAAAATTGGTGAATAATATTTATGAAAGTGTGTTTGGTAAAGTAATTAAAACATTAGTTTAAAGGATCTTTCGAATGTAATGGAGTATCCAGTAAAGTATTTAGTTAAAGCTAGTCTCAATGGTTAGTTTAATTGGTCTTGATGTTAGACTTAAGTACTCTCTTTTGAAGTTGGGGAGGTCATGAGTTCCACTTTCATGTTCCTTGGGGATATGGTTTACTTTGCTTACCATTCATGGATCATGGGGAAGTATTTAGTGGATTTTTCACAAATCTTTCTTTGGGAAAAAAATAATCTAGTTAATGTTTTAATTTTACATCTAGATAATATACAAGTTTTCATTCATAAAATTAAGTTATAGTTAAAAACAATGATTGGAAACACTTATCAAAATTTCAAATTTGTATAAACATCATTCATAAAAAAAAATGATTGGAAGCACTTATCAAAATTTCAAATTTGTATAAACAAAATTATTGAATGGCAAATTCATGAGTATAGATATTTTATATGAAAATATTATATAAAGTTGACAAACATACATTGATTCTTCAAATAGATTTGTAAAATTAATATAAAAGGAAACAAAAAAAAAATGGAGTAGCAATCACTATCTTCTCATTCACAAAATAGAAAAGTTAATCCTCAAATAGACTAAAATGGCTTCCCACAATCCTTAGGAACACTCTTACTGTGAGGAAAAGATCTTGTAGCGAAGGTTATAGAGGAGGTTTTTAGTGTTACAAAATTGACAAAAATTGTTAAAAAATCCTCCTGTAAAACACGTGTTTTTTGTAGCGGATGTTTTTACAAAGATTATAATGAAACTTCATTATAACTAAAAAAATTTGGGCGGCTGGAGGTTTTAGTGGATGGTTTTCTAGGCGGTGCACTTCATGGTGTATACGCACCAGTGCATTCTCAAACTTAAAGCATCCGTGTTTACATTTGACCAAAAGCACCTGGGCATTCTAAAACATATTGGGGCATCTGGGTTCTTCTAAATAATAATGCATCGGTGATTTAATAATAACAATGCACCGATCGAATATATGATACCATGCACCGGTGCATTACCAGAAAAACCCAACCGATGCAAGAAATTTAGAATGCACCGATGTGGAAGTCTAATACAAAAGCAACAGTGAGTTGTTTTAATTAAGCACATTGCAAGACCGATTTTTATTATTATAATTGTTGTTGTTAAGATAGTATTATGATCGATGTTGGATCATTATATTAAAACATCGGTGCACATTTTATTACATCATCGATGCTTTTTAGCATTAAATGCACCGATGTTCATTTTTTCTTTTTAGAAACATTGACCTATGAGACTGCAATTACTGTTATTTTTTAATTCCATTGTTCATAAAACAAATTGGCATATATCTTATAATAGTGTTCATGTAAATTAAATTGTGTATAGAGCATTTGGATATGATGTTTGGATTAATTTGTTATATAATTAGATTTTGCATCTCTTCATTATAATATTTAATCAACAAAGTAACATTTCACAACAACATTGGACAACACAATAGAGTAAAATAAAATGTATTTTATTATATATCAATAAGAGGCTCTTTGTCATATGAAACAGGACACTTATTGGTAACCCCTTGTCTTTCAATTGGGACACTATGTCCATTAGATTAAAGAAAATGTCTGATTTTCACATAACATTATTTCAAAAAATTCAACAACTTGCATTGATATCCAAATATATTGATCATCATTCTTCATTGGATCTGTTGTTATTGCTTGAGCTACTTCCATAACTTGGGTTATTTGGTAGAATTTTTTGTTGATTGCCTCGATTGTTTTCCTCTTCTTCAAGTTTCATCTACAAAAATAAAAATAAAGTGTAATGAGTGTATCTACATTGGTGAGAATAATGAAAATGAAATAAATAATATACGTGATTGTAAATTGAAAAGCAATATACCATGCAAAGAATTTAGTCCTGAATGATACACATTCTTTCAAAACCAAATCCCATGCCTCTTGTCAACAACTCTTATGTTGGAACATTTCCATACTTTGTTTCCTGCAAGTTTTATACCCCATAATAAATCATAGATTTAATATAAATGACTTTTTTTTGTTCCATTAATTATAAAATGAGAGAAGTAAAATAACATAAAGACTTAAAATTTCCACAATCAAGTTTTGATATACCAACTTATATTGACAACTCATAGTTAACCCAATGTCAATCAATTCTTCTAGTGACTCTTGTTTGTATGTTAGGACATGTTTGAAGGCATTCAAGGATTCCTATTGTAAAACAACTTAAAATATACAAAAATGAAATCTTAAGTTGTTATAAGGAAATAAAAATTACTCACAAATTTTGTTATCAACCATTTTCTTCCTTGTCGTCCCGTTTTATGTGCTGAATGGGTTCCATTTTGTTGTCTTTTCTGTAAAAAAATACTTGAAAATTAATATTTAATGCTAGATTATTTGTTTATATGTATCCGATAGAAAATTTCAATGATTTCATACATTTGAAGCACATTGTTGTTAATATGGCTCCTCCCATGATGGAAATATGTCCATTTCTTTGACCATCTCCTTGTACACATTTTTGGACATTCGTACTAGCATATTTAAGATATCATCTCGTCGATTCTTTGGGGTTTTCATAATCTTCCTAAAAAAATAAGATGAAAATAAACTATTTTATATGGATGTATGAAAACTAAATATAACAAAATTGATATTAATAAAGGAATGCTTTGTAGTAATATATACATATTCTAGAAAAACATTTTTAGGAATATTATTTTTTGAATGATTAATTTTTTGTTGTTGTATGTTTTTGCTATTGCAAGTTTGACAGGTCTCGTTGACCATTGCTTTAGAAAAACTTCCTATAGTTTAGATATAACCTGGTTCTTGGAATCGTTGGATTGATTTTTGTATTATAAGTGGAAAGTACGTCTATACGTGTTCATTCCACTATATCCCTCATAGTTTTGTAAAAGTTTTCCCCCCTTTCATTAACCTCCAACACCACTCCATATGAGTTAAGGACCAATTCACTATCATTTACATCTTCTATAAATTTGTTTTCTTAGGATGACATTACGTTCCTTCGTTCTTGATCCCTATAGAAAATTAAATATATGTAAATTAATAGACTGTTTAAAACATGTTATCTAATATTATTAAGTATATTGTTATTGAAAATTCAAAAAAGAACTCATATTGAATAATATTTTTTCATTCACCCGATTCATCCTTTTGCAATTTTTTCATCAAGCTCTTACGATCTTTTGCACTTAGATCACAAAGTATATTATTGAGTTTCCTAAATTTTTGGATCTACATGATACACACTAACTAATACATATTAGTTAAACTTACATATAGTTCAAACATATTAATTTTGTATAGAATTCACAAATAACTTGCCTTTTTTGTTTTTTTGGATGTGCTATCATTATGTCAATCATAATTTTTGTTACTTGAACTATTCTCACACATTGTTTTATCAATATAGAAAATGTATCATTCAATACAAAAGATATTAAATATATTTTATAAATAAATCACATAACTTTCAACTAAAAAAAAAATTGGTTTCTGGTGCGCTTTAATAATATGAAAGCACCGACAAGAAAAATCAAATTTGAAAAATACTTTAAATTACAATGGTGTGATATGTATCGATAAAAGCACTGCGACTAGAGTAAAAACGAAAACAAAAAATACCATGAACGAAAAAAATAACCGAAAAAAATTGCACACCAATGAACGGTTTTTTTTTTTTTAAATTATGTTACATCATTTCCAGTGTTCTTTATTGGTAAGTGCACTAGTGTGTTATAGTTCAATCGGTGCACCGATAACCATAAATCGTTTAAAAAAAAATGTGACAGGGTTGAGAGAGCTTGGATCTAGTGCAATAAGTGGTCCCCTTGCATCACATGCCAATCTCTTTATATATAGAAATGCAAACCCATTAAATCTAAAATGCCTAAAAGGAAAATCTCTAATTGTGAAGTGATAGAGGGAGTTAAACCCTAAGGTGAAATTTTGCAGTCACATAAGCAAGAAGAAACAAGGGTTTAAGGTAAGTATGGAATTTTTTATTTTTTTTTATGAATTTGAATTTAATCTAAATATGGATATTAATTGTAAAAAAAAATATTTTTAAAATCAACAATAAAATTTAAATTTTTTATTGTTGAGAGTTTTGAGTGAATCACAAAACCCTTCAAATATTGATCTTCTGAACAATTTTGTTCCTCCAAAATGGTTTTGAGTTAATCACCATACCCTTCAAATTATGATCTTATGAATAATTCTCATGTTCCAAATTATTCTGGTGCTCCACGATGCTCCCCAGTATGTCATTCTTGCAAATCGCTCCCCTACAAATTTTGGGAAAATAATGAAATAGTGAATATATTAATACTAATTAAAGGACTTTATGAAAATGGTTTTGAGTGAATCAACATACCCTTCAAATTTTTATCTTCTGAATAATTTTGTTGTTCCAAAGTATTTTGTTGCTCCAGAGTACTCCCCGTATGTTTCTCTTGCAAATCTCTCCCCTATAAATTTTGGAAATATAATGAAATAGTAATAGATTTTTACTATTTAAAGGAATTTATGAAATTAGATTTTCGAAAAATAAATTCCTGCTCATTTTTCAATTGTAAAAAGACAATGTCGTGTTTATTTTTTAGTTTTACGAAACACCGGTACATTTATTAATATAACACACCGGTACATCTGTTTATACAAAGCACCAATGCACTAAATGTTTTTGTGGCACCGATATCGTATAATTGTTTTTTATTTATTTGAAATCTTGAGAACCGGTGCAGTTAGTAATTAAACGTCCCTCTAATTTATATTGTTATAGATGCACCGATGTGTTTTGTTTAAATAAGCATACCATTATGCTTTAAAAGTTATTTGAATTTTTGTTTGCACATTAAATAGTATATTCATCTTAAATTCTCTTTTAGGATGAATCCACATAACTTGCAATACTTCATAGTATACATTTTTCGCTTAAAGTCACTTTATTCTTAAAAATGTATTGTTGATTTTACTCAAATGCAGGGAGACAATATTATAATATCAAATGGACAATTCTTTAAATTCCATCCCATTCCATATTGCTCAATTTCCATCGTGGAGTTCTCCCTTTCCATCTCTAATAAGTTTATATTTTATTTATATTTCGATTATATAATTGAATTTGTTTATTTTATCCATGTTATACTGAATAAAAATGTATCCAAATTTTTAGGATCCTGATTTAAAATCGAGTTCAGATGCAAAAAATATTCCACTGGTACAAAAATGTGGGAAACTCTTATAAGGAGAAATATACTGCAAGCAGTTGGTAAATGAAATGGACAACCTCTTTACCCTACCAGTTGTAACATTCCATCTTCTAGGCGCAATCTAGGTCAACGATGGTAATAATTGTTTGTGTAATTTGAACAAAACAATTGTATTGTGCTTACTAATATCGTCGATGTAGTAATGTTCAATATTTTTGAAATTAGGATACTGATGATGAGACACCTACCTATCATCTTCCGTTGTACCCCACTACAATGTAAAATTAAGAGAATGATGAAATAAGAGCAAAACTCATAGAGGAATCATACCAAGAATGGTTGAATCAACCACCTATTCAATTCCCACTATAATTAGGAATGACTACAACAATAATAGTTCTTCACAAGTTGGAAATGAAGTCAATGAAATAGAGGTTGGTATGGATAATTATTTATGGGATACAACTTCCATGGATACAATGTTGTTAGATTCATTCCAAAATGATGAGCTAGGGGATGATGCTCATATCATTGATACCTTTTTCGAAATCCCAAAATCTCCTTCCACCACCCCTCTCTTTGGACCTAGCCGGTCAAAGTCTACCTAGTTGGGGACAACAATCTTACTGTACAACTTGAAAGTGAACTTTGTCATGTCAAACACATGTTTCTCATAAATATTGAGGTAAGTCACCATCAATTCCCTTATATTTTGGGAAATCTTGTCACACAATCAATATTAAAAACAATCGATTTTATGAATGTTAAATGACATTGTACATTTATATTTCCCACTAATTGTAGGTTATTCAAAGATAAGCTTCTTCCTAGTGTTAATGACTTTCCGAGTAGTTGCGAAGAGGTAAAGCGGATGTTGAAAATGTTGGGTGTTGAGTACATATCATAACATGCATGGTAGAATGATTGTATTCTATATGGAGGAGAATATGTAGACAAAGAGATATGTTTGAAATGTGGGCATGATAGGTACCATAAATCAAATAAAAATGGTAAATCACATGGTCCTGCTCATTAGATATTGAGACACATGGCTATAATCCCAAGGATTGAAAGGCTCCTTTGTTGCAAAGAATTATCTATGTTGTAGGGATGGCATGCCTCACACAGAAGTGAGTCAAGAGTTATGTGAATCTGTAACAAACTTCTCATTGCGACGATGAACCTCTAATAACAAGTACAATTTTTTTATTTTTATTTTAAAGGTGTGTGCACGTGTGTACAAGGGAAATAAACACATTCAACTCTGCGTCGCCACCCAACGACGAACAAGACGCAACCATGATGAACACAACAAGACAACCTAAGATGCACATCAAGTAACTGCATGCATTTAACAATGATCAATCGACAATAAGTAAGATTGACTACCTGCCCCTCCTACCCTGCAATGGTTAGGACCTCCAAGACACATAAGCAACGCTCAAGCCCAAGTTCCCATCGATTTTAACCATTTAAGGTCTTCGGGCTGACGACTGTTCTGAGGAACATGGAGGTGTCTACAACCCGCCCGACACAAGAAGACCAAGCCTTCTAAGCTAAAGACAAAAACATAGCCAACGAGATTTGCAACAACATGATTATCTACATTAAATCATTTTACGATAGTGCGTCATTACTAACTCGTTACTACTATTACCGTATTGCATTGAAGGTAATACACTTAATCAAATATAAGACATTGAAAAATAATATAGCAAATAAAGCAATTAACAAGACAATAATATAACCATTGATATAGCCAGTAACCAGGTTATATACATTAAAGGCAAGGGCCTTAGTGAACCATAATATCTCATTAAAATTTCTCGCTATACTAGTACCGTATCTTTGGAAGTGTACTTTTAATCAACTACAAGACAAGACAATTAATACAGCAGGTACGGCAATAATCAAGACTTTACCCAACCTTCAATACCTCAATTAACATGTGTTGGGTAATTTATCATCTTGGAGTTTTGTTTTAGTTAAGTTATATGAGTTGTATATCATGCAAAAGGTTTCTAACCCATTTTTCTTTATTTCAATCTTGTTGACAAGTTCATTTTTCTTTAGTTCAATCTTGTTGACAAGTTCTCAGTATTGCAACTCATTTATGTGAACAATATACTAAGAACATTGAGTATTTCTCACATCAAGGTTACAGTACACTTCCACAATCAAGAAGGAATAGATCAAACACATATTATCCAGTCCATGAGGTTTTTCTTTACTTCCAGAGTAAAAGAAATCCTTCTATTAGTAATGAAATCATTTAACAAAGGCACTTATTTTTATATTAAAAATCTTTCAGTACCTTTACAAGATTAACTTGGTTGAAAATGCAACAAATTATAACAGACGTGTCAATTTTGCAAATTAGTCATTATTCAAATAAATGAGCCTTTATCTCAATGAACATTGCCACCTCTTTAATCAAATAGTGAGCATTCAGCTCCCTGCTAAAACACACATAAATGTTAAATTTTTATTATCATGCTCTGGCACAATGACTGTGTTTTAAAACATTCCTTGAACCACTTGAATCCATTATTTCTCAATGAGATCCGTGGTGGCGTAGAGAAGTTGTTTATTGTTCCAGAACTCACATAGAAATATTTATGTTATTAAATTCCTTTTTAAAACTTCTCAAATAAGATGAGAACCAATAAAATAACAACAACGTTTTCATATCTAACTAACCAAATTAAAATTGGTCAATGATACGCTCTGAAATCTATCGTTCAGCATTTCCTATTGGCATTATTCAACAACAAATTAAAGCCTAGTGCATATAAACTACTCACAAATCAGTTCGCAACGAAAACATACATAACAACTATCAACAACGGTGGTTCTATCTGAGCTAGCGTGCCACCTACTGTCCATCTCTATGGTGGGTATGGTTAAGGCACTGACCGAATCAACGAAGGGGGTCCGCTCCAACCCATCCATTACCGTAACTAACACCAGACCACCACGCGTAAGTCATTCCATATGCGAGAAGTCCGGGAAGGGGTGGGATCTACCAGCTATACCAAGGATCCTAGTTGTCAATAACGATGGAACTGTCTTTAGACGACCACAAAAACTATACTTACACTGTTTAACTCAAGCAGTAACTAATACGTCAAAGTCTTCAAACGAAGAGAGATGTCTACTGGAATTAAACAAAACCGATCAACGAAGGGAAATTTCACCTGAGCGTAAAAGTGAGAATGAAACGTGCCTGGAATGTGTACATGCTCAAGATTAGGAAGCCTATCAAACAAAATGAAAGAGGATCAGCCATATGTATTTCCCTTTTAAGTATAAGCATCCAAGCATACATATCAAGCTCCTTCAATGATTTGAAGCTCCCCATTATCTCAACGAATCTCTTTGTGGACACATGGACTATCCCATCGTTCTCATAAAGCGAGAGTCCAACCAAATTACTTCCACAATCCAGATTTAGTTGATCAATCTAGTTAGAAAGATCATAAAACAACAAGCCATTCACTTTTAGATCCCTTAGTCCTATGATGTTTGCTTTCAATGTTTGAAGTTTCGGGCAGTTCAGAATTAAAACCTGCATGAAATAATCATATATATGTAAATGTGTAAGGTTGGGAGCGCATATGACAGGCTTTTGTATCCCATTGTAGCAGTGTAGGGAATGTTTCTGCAGAGGTGGGCAATGATAGATAAATCTAGTTAAAGATTCATCATCTGTAAATACCATATCCTCTAAGGTGCAAGTAATGAGATGGTTGAATCCTGTAAAATATAAATGCGTTTCAAAGGTCTGTGCATGCAGGTTGAGGTGTGAAGGATGGCCAGGTAGCTCAAGCCTAGACAAACCATGGTGTAAGGGATGCATAGGTGAAAGCTCCCACTGAAGGGTGAAGCACTTAGGTAGAAATTTCCCACGGATGTTCGCTCAGAAAAAAAAATAATATTCGCTTAGGATAATACTCAACTTCACCCAATGGATAGCTGGTGAATGAAGACGCTCGGGAAAAGTAACCACAACCTCAGATATTTTACAGAGGAACTGGTGTGGTAGTGCAGAAGACATGCAAAAGGGGGTTCAATAGCAGAACTTGCGTAACACACTTGCACAATCAGTGATTAACACAGGGAATCATGCCATTAACATAAAATTGACAGAGGACAAGAAATCATTGGTCAACAAGAATGCGAGCATAGGGATAAACATTCTCTACTATAAGGTGGGGTTTAGTTATTATCAACATAGAACGCTTGGGTGATTTACCCAACAAGCTTCAACGCAGCCAAGTGCAACTTGCTGTGACAGTAAGAGGAAATGCAAGGATGGATTCTTCATCAAAAGAAAACTTAGGGACAACATTGTACAGTGATCATATAACGTAAATCGTCGAAGTCATACATAGTTTTCTTTTTCATCCATTACCAGATTACATTAGCTGAGTTAAAATTTTACATCAGTTACACAATTTAATCACCGAAGTATTAAAACCAGTCAACCAACAAGAACTAAACATAGATTAAAGATAAATATTTTTCTACCCAATACACATGTAGGTTTAAATCGTAAATCCTACAACATTCTATCATTCAAGCAAGAAGAGTACCGTTCCCTATTTGCCTGCTCCAAGTGTCATCCGCGCGCTCCATGCCGCTCCCGCTCGCCGACCGTTGAGACCTCACCAGTACCTCCCAGCCAATCTCTAGGGGTACTATGCTTCCCCCTTTGCCCCCCGAGCCACAAAGGGGCCACACACTATCCAGATGGTATGTCTAGCTCCCAGCTAGCCTCACAAGACCGAGCTACGACTCCTCTCCGAGCTGGGAAATCCCAACTCCTCACAAGTAAATCAGTCAAGTCACTAATCTGACAACGTAACATTACGCTAACAGCCGATCCCCTACTTCCTCCTCCTTCCTCTCTTTTATAGAGTTTTAGAACTTCCAAACATTCCCTAAATCTCATTTACTTTAAGTTTTAATAAAATATTCTAAAAATTCTCTTTCGTACAAGTGTCATTCATCCCTCACATTCCTCCATAATTAATTTCTTTAATTTATTAAATTGTCTTATTTCCCTCACCCACCTAGAGTTACTCCTAAATTTACTCCTAGGTGTCCCTAGATTCCCTTACAGGTTTTAAAAGCTTTCCCTAAAATAAAGTTTCTAATTTAGTTCAATTTAGAAGGTTCTTAATTGCAAATTCTTTACTAAGTTGACCTCGCTTTTTACCATAAGTTCCCCTCTTTTCCTTATTATGTTACCTCCATTCCCTAGTTTCCTAAATTTTATATTTCCTTCTTTCCCCTTTTTATTAGAACCAAAATGGCAGTTACGCAAATTACTCTTTTTTCCTTTTATTA
>JZKD02S1677138.1:649925-682172 GCA_000966675.3 Picea glauca | reverse complement strand
AATTGATATCCGACGGTAGAACTAAGTAGAATAGAAACCAGAACTGGTATCTGGATCGATATTTGGTTCGTGGACTGAGAGAGATTCTCCAAATATATAGAAACGGAAGAAAGATGAGCTGCTTTCTCCTTACTACATAAATCTGTTAATATTTCCTCAGCGGACTGCGGTACACATGGGATTGAGCGCAAATTGTGTAGAATTAATCTGTTATAGGAAGTAGTGGGCTGCATATGCACCGCGCGTTCAAAGAAAGGGTTGCCGCATTCGTATTCCAGGGTGGGGCCATCTTCACATGGGGTTCTAGAATCCGCGATGATGAAGAGGCGCTTCTTGACCATATTGTAACCGACACTTTTTCCGAGGGAGAGAAGGCGCGACGTGGTTGCCGACATTTACTTTTGCTACTTACGATGGACGCATGTGTTTCTTCGTGTCTTCCCTCCCTTGAATTTATGGATTAATTTTCTAAATTAAACTAGCACACTAGCACACCCGATAACTCGCGGTTGAGAATGTCCGCGTGATCTTAATATACTGAGAATGTGTGTCCCTAATATAAAATGTCTGTGGTAATTCGTCTGTGGTAATATAAGAAGTTTGGTTGCATTAGGTTGATAAATGGAACGTAGCAATTACATATCCTTATAGTAATTTTTTAATGTAATTAGGTAAATGTTAAAAAGTAAGCATGTTAACAGATACCTTGATAAATCCAAGAAAGTTATGAACAATAAATCTGATCCATTGATTTTAGAGGACGACTAAGAATATGCCAGCATCTTCAATGCATAACCATCATATTAGAGTTTAAGGTTAAATAAAGTTAAAAATCATTAATTGTGCCTATTATCAATAAGTGTAGCCTTTCAACATAACTAGACGGTTGACTGGTAGTTACAGACACTCACAAAACTCCAACGTTCTTGTCCCAAGGAAAATGTCGAAACCGTTAATGAAGTGATCAAAACCGATAAATCCGAGGGGTTATCTCATTTTCAAATTTGAATATTGATTGGGACTGAATCATAAAATACAACGTATATAGAAAAAGGCTACAATCAAATTGCACAATAGAAAAGAGGAGTCTTACCGAATCATGAAATGCAAAGTGTATAGAAAAGAGCGGCAAACTTTAAACATGAGAATAAATAAAATTAATAATGTATTTTTTTTATGTTCGATAAAAAATTATATAATTAATAAAAAAATTAATTATAAATTTAGTTTTTAAAATTTTATTTTATTTTTAAATAATTTGCAATTTAAAAAATAGGAAATCAAGCTCTTAAGGATCATGTCACGCACCCTACTAATTGTTGATTTCCTCAAATAAATTACCAAAACAAAATTGTTAATAAAATAATTAATTATAAATTTAGTTTTTAAAATTTTATTTTATTTTTAAATAATTTGCCATTTAAAAAATAGGAAATCAAGCTCTTCGGGCTCATGTCACGCACCCTACTAATTGTTGATTTCCTCAAAAAAAAAATTACCAAAACAAAATTGTATTTAATTATAATAAGAAAATACTTTCACATCATTATTATTATAATTGATTTTACATCATTATTATTATTATTTTTGGGGTTAAAATGGATAATGTTATTATGCATCATATTGGTGTAAAAATTAAGTACAATGAATTCATATTCACATTTATAAATAATTTTTCGTCCAACAATTTGAGTGGGAAAGTTTAGGAGGTATACATACTCTATCCATTTTTTATTTGAATTTGTAACCTTTTAAAAAGAAATATATGTTCTTAACTATTAGACCCACTCAAAGTGTATCAAGGAAGATAAGCTATTCATTGTTTAGGTAAATGAAAAAATATACATGTTCAAAATCCTTAACAAAATAAAACTTGTTATTTATTATAATATGTAGTGGTAATGAAAAATATAAATTATTTTACAAAAAATTTAGCAAAATAAAACTTTTGGTTTATTATAATAGGTAATTGTTATCCTATTCAAAACTAAAATCCAATCCATATATGTCTTAACAATAATTTAGCTTATGAAATTAATAGGAAATCCATATATATCTTATCATTAATTTAGTTTATGAAATTAATAGGAAATATACATGATCAAGAAATAGTTAAAAGTTTAAAACTCTTTTACATAAACATAATTTATAATTTATTCACCAAATAGGAGTCAAATAGTTTCACTAAGGGGGTTGCTTGTTTGACAAAGAAAATTGTTTGTTTGGGTTTCATATACCAATTTAGTGTATAGAGTATTATTATTATTATTATCTTCTGACTATCCTTTATATAGACCCTCTCCTCCGACCTAACCAGGTGAGGCTTGGGTCATGGACCATAAGCTATCCATCATTTGACTTATCCAACCACCCCACCAAATAAGTAAACCAAGGGTCCCACCATAACTCATTTCATTCACAAGCGTAGTTTTTTTCCACCCACCATATAGAGTTCCCTAGTAGAATCCTATTTCTAAGCTCTCCTTATCGACGGCAGCTCTTGGAGTTGGAGCATCAAATGGATAACGACCCTCTGCTTATTACTTCCTTGGTTGGGATGGATTGATCGGGGCAGGCAACATATTCGCTTTGATTAGATCAATGAAAACAGTCAAATTTAGCATTTTCATCCATCAATCAATTTACAACTCACATTGATACATTCACCCTACAAGCCAAGTACCACCTTAACGGGTGGCCTGGACACACATACAGGTATTCTTTACAATTATATAGGCATGGAAGACACACCATGATAGAGGCCTGGAATAGAGGTCTTGACACACATTACGCCTCACTTTTTCACATTTTCACGTTCTACTGCCCTGTATGCTCTTTACAATTAAACCACTTAAACTGGACACTTACACTTAAAACCTTACCCCCTTGAGCTTGGAGCACTATCACGGCGAGTTGATTAATTATGAGCGAATCCCCTTGCCGACCCCTGGACGAGGAATGATTTAGTGTATAGAGTATTATTATTATTATTATATGAATTTGTTTGTTTTAGTTTCGTTTGGCCAATTCCAAGTGTATTGGCATATAGATATATCTACGCAACATTTGCATGAATGTGTTTCCCATTGCAATATCCGGTTCAAGTGCGTTGGAAGTTCAAATCGACAAAACAAGTGTATGGTCGATGTGGTGGAATTGATTATTGGAATGAGACAGAAAAATATGCATGATCGCCAATAAGCATTCAACCAACACGGTCTGTGAAGTGGGTGTTCTCAACAATATTAATCTGGATATTCGACAGGTAGAGTTATTAATTTAAATACATCAAATATATTGCAGTCATACTGGTGGCATTATAAAAACGTTTTATTATAATAAAGTATATATTAATGAGTAGGTGTAGTTGCGATGATTTGACAATTCAACATGTAACATTCTCTCAGTCGACATGGGACATCCTAGGTAGCGATGGGATGGAACCTCAGCAACCACATGATGGACAAGAACAATACACCTTGGCAAAAGGCAACCGGGACAAGCCCAACCAAATCCAGAAGCATGAATCTTAGTCTCATTCTCAACAAAGTAGGTCGATCTCTATGAAAAATCTATCTTGTTTTCCATCCTTGTCAATTTTTTTTTGCATTGACTATGAAATGACAACTCCTACGAATCAATATAATAAGTGCACCTACAATCGCTTATGCATCTAGATTTGTTGCTTATGCTACCTTTGCATTGCCTTCCTACGTTATTACTCCAGGAATTCTTTCTTCCAACAAGTCTTAAGAGTTTTTCAAGAATCCAAAGAGGATTATCAATTTTAGCAGAAGGGAACTGTGATTGTATTTTTCTATGCAAGATCTTCATCAACGAAAAGAATCACCAATGTCATAGTAAGAGCTTCCATTTTCGATGTCCATAACAGCTTCAAGGTTTGGATAACCATTTTTGCCATTCTTATAACCTTGCAAGAATTTCCAAGAACGACACAAGTGAAATTTTACATTAGGGCATGGTGATATTCATAATAGAAACTAATTAATTTTAGTTTCTTGTTATAAATGGTTTGTATGCAAAATTAATAGTGTTTTTACTGATTTAGTTCATAACGATTTATAAGCAAGAAGTAGATAATATTACATGTGGGAGAATAGATAATTGAAAACATTGTATATATGATGGACGCTAAGATTGAAATTGTTGTGGAGATCAGAGATTATGTTTGTAGGTGAGAAGATCATAACTGTGAAGGTGATGGCCATTGCCATAAATTGCAATGCTCACACAAAGAGGAGGCTACCAGGATTCCACCCATACATTCTTTGCCTATATATTTATGGATGCAGGTTGTGTTCACCACGGAAGTTGTGCATATTCGCTTCACAGTGGAACGACTCTCTTTCAATGATTTGTTCATCTTGAATCAATCATAATAAACAAGTTGCAAATGTGCATCAACAAGAATATTGAATCCAATAACTTTTATAATACTGAAATTTTGAAACAGTTTTAAATTTCTTAAATTAGATCATCAATAAGGAGAGAAAACAGGAATTTAGTTAGATTTAATTTGACAAATGCTTAAAAAACTTTGTGCCAAATGATTGAAAATTCATCTGAAAAGTTGTTATTCTATTGATGTTAATAATTTAGATGAGTTATGTGAATAGTGAAATGATACCTTTGAAGAAGAAATCCTGATAATAAAAAAGGAAAGCAAGAGTGTTGACCAGCTTCAATCCTAAATGCAATGGAGGATATAGTGATAAACACTTGTCCAATATGTAGACTATTAGTTTATCTAAAAATAAATATTTGTAAGCCATTTACATAAAACTAAAATACTTGTAAGATGTAGTTATAATAATTTGAAAAAAACTAACATACTAGGGAAAACTTGTCTTCACCATTGGATTGCAATTTAGTGTCGACCTACTATGAATCCTTTCTATTGGGTGGCGGCAGCAATAGGAAAATGAAGATGACAAAATTGTGCATGCAGGTTGCGAGGCTAAAGGGAGGATGATGCATCAACTGCAGGATGATGTAGGCATCAACTGCAGTCACATGTAACCTATCACTCTGCCCACTGTAGTAACCTGTCTATTTGAGTCTCTACACAACTAATATTAATTTATGGTAATCTTTTTTTTAATTAATTTTGAATTCTAACCAAAAAAAATTAGCTTACACCAAGGTATTTAAGTCAAATCACAATGATCTTAACCAATAAAAAATTGAATAACTAAAATTATAAAATCACACAAATAATTTTTTTATATAAAAAATTGAAAATCATATACATATTTACACAAACTTTGGATATCTTTTCAAAAAGAGGTAAATAAATTCAAATTCTGAGCTTGTTGAGTTCTAACTGAAAACTATAGTCCCTGCTTTAGCAGGGACTAACAAGAGATTACAACATTGGTCATTTTTTTGCAATAAAGCTACCTAAATGAATGAGTTGGTGTACACGATAAAATAAATTGTGGAATCATCCTTTCTGATGCTCGTATGTTTAAAATAAAATTGGTGGATAATATTTATGAAAGTGTGTTTGGTAAAGTAATTAAAACATCAGTTTAAAGGATCTTTCGAATGTAATGGAGTATCCAGTAAAGTGTTTAGTTAAAGCTAGTCTCAATGGTTTGTTCAATTGGTCTTGATGTTAGACTTGAGTACTCTCCCCTGAAGTTGGGGAGGTTACGAGTTCCACTTTCATGCTCCTTGGGGATATGGTTTACTCTGCTTACCATCCATGGATCATGGGAAGTACTTAGTGGATTTTTCAAGAATCTTTCTTGGGGGAAAAAATAATCTAGTTAATGTTTTAATTTTACATCTAGATAATATACAAGTTTTTATTCATAAAATTAAGTTATAGTTAAAAACAATGATTGGAAACAGTTATCAAAATTTCAAATTTGTATAAACATCATTCATAAAATTAAGTTATAGTTTAAAAAAATGATTGGAAGCACTTATCAAAATTTCAAATTTGTATAAACAAAATAATTGAATGGCAAACTCATGAGTATAGATATTTTATATGAAACCATTATATAAAGTTGACAAACATACATTGATCATATCAAATAGATTTGTAAAATTAATATAAAGGGAAACAAAAAAATGGAGTAGCAATCACTATCTTCTCATTCACAAAATAGAAAAGTTAATCCTCAAATAGACTAAAATGGCTTCCCACAATCCTTAGGAACACGCTCAATATGAGGAAAAGATCTTGTAGCGAAGGTTATAAAGGAGGTTTTTAGTGTTACAAAATTGACAAAAAATGTTAAAAAACCCTCTGGTAAAACATGTGTTTTTTGTAGCGGATGTTTTTACGAAGATTATAATGAAACTTCATTATAACTAAAAAAAATTGGGCGGTTGGAGGTTTTAGTGGATGGTTTTCTAGGCGGTGCACTTCATGGTGTATACACACCAGTGTATTCTCAAACTTAAAGCATCATTGTTTACATTTCACCAAAAGCACCTGGGCATTCTAAAACATATTGGGGCATCTGTGTTCTTCTAAATAATAATGCATCGGTGATTTAATAATAACAATGCACCGATCAAATATATGATACCATGCACCGGTGCATTACCAGATAAACCCAACCGATGCAAGAAATTTAGAATGCACCGATGTGGAAGTCTAATACAAAAGAAATAGTGAGTTGTTTTAATTAAACGCATCGGAAGACCGATTATTATTATTATAATTGTTGTTGTTAAGATAGTATTATGATCGATGTTGGATCATTGTATTATAACATCGGTGCACATTTTATTACATCATCGGTGCTTTTTTGCAATAAATGCACCGATGTTCATTTTTTCTTTTTAGAAACATTGACCTATGACGCTGCAATTATTGTTATTTTTTATTTCCATTGTTCATAAAACAAATTGACATATATCTTATAAGAGTGTTCATGTAAATTAAATTGTGTATAGGGCATTTGGATATGATGTTTGGATTAATTTGTTATATAATTAGATTTTGCATCTCTTCATTATAATATTTAATCATCCATATATTTAATCAACAAAGTAACATTTCACAACAACATTGGACAACGCAATAGAGTAAAATAAAACGTATTTTATTATATATCAATAAGACGCTCTTTGTCATATGAAATAGGACACTTATTGGTAACCCCTTGTCCTTCAATTGGGACACTATGTCCATTAGATTAAAGAAAATGTCTGATTTTCACATAACATTATTTCAAAGAATTCAACAACTTGCATTGATATCCAAATATATTGATCATCATTCTTCATTGGAATTGCTGTCATTGCTCGAGCTACTTCCATAACTTGGGTTATTTGGTTGAATGTTTTGTTGATTGCCTCGATTGTTTTCCTCTTCTTCAAGTTCCATCTACAAAAATAAAAATAAAGTGTAATGAGTGTATCTACATTGGTGAGAATAATGAAAGTTGAAATAAATGATATACGTGATTGTAAACTGAAAAGCAATATACCATACAAAGAATTTAGTCTTGAATCGTCCAAATTATTTCAAAACCAAATCTCATGCCTCCTGTCAACAACTCTTATGTTGGAACATTTCCATACTTTGTTTCCTGCAAGTTTTATACCCCATAATAAATCATAGATTTAATATAAATGATTTTTTTTTGTTCCATTAATTATAAAATGAGGGAAGTAAAACAACATAAAGACTTACAATTTCCACAATCAAGTTTTGATATACCAACTTATACTAACAACTCATACTTAACCCAATGTCAATCAATTCTTCTAGTGACTCTTCTTTGTATGTTAGCACATGTTTGAAGACATTCAAGGATTCCTATTGTAAAACAACTTAAAATATACAAAAGTGAAATCTTAAGTTGTTATAAGGAAATAAAAATTACTCACAAATTTTGTTATCAACCATTTTCTTCCGTGTCGTCCTGTTTTATGTCCTGGATGGGTTCCATTTTGTTGTCTTTTCTGTAAGAAAATACTTGAAAATTAATATTTAATGTTAGATTATTTGTTTATATGTATCCGATAGAAAATTTCAATGATTTCATACATTTGAAGCACATTGTTGTTAATATGGCTCCTCCCACGATGGAATTATGTCCATTTCTTTGACCATCTCCTTGTACACATTTTTGGACATTCATACTAGCATATTTCAGATATCATCTCGTTGATCCTTTGGGGTTTTCTTAATCTTCCAAAAAATATAACATGAAAATAAACTATTTTATATTGATATATGAAAACTAAATATAACAAAATTGAGATTAATAAAGGAATGCTTTGCAGTAATATGTACATATTCTAGAAAAACATTTTTGGGAATATTATTTTTTGAATGATTATTTTTTTGTTGTTGTATGTTTTTGCTATTGCAAGTTTGACAAGTCTCATTGACCATTTCTTTAGAAACACTTCCTATAGTTTAGATATAACCTGGTTCTTGGAATCGTTGGATTTATTTTTGTATTATAAGTGGAAAGTATGTCTATACGTGTTCATTCCACTATATCCCTCATAGTTTTGTAAAAGTCCCCCCCCCCCCTTTCATTAACCTCCAACACCACTCCATATGAGTTAAGGACCAATTCACTACATTACGTTCCTTCATTCTTGGTTCCTATAGAAAATTAAATATATGTAAATTAATAGATTGTTTAAAACATGTTATCTAATATTATTATTGAAAATTCAAAAAAGAACTCATATTGAATAATATTTTTTCATTCACCCGATTCATCCTTTTGCAATTTTTCCATCAAGCTTTTACGATCTTTTGCACTTAGATCACAAAGTATCTTATTGAGTTTCTTAATTTTTTGGATCTACATGATACACACTAACTAATACATATTAGTTAAACTTACATATAGTTCAAACATATTAATGTTGTATAGAATTCACAAATAACTTGCCTTTTTTGTTTCTTTGGATGTGCTATCATTATGTCGATCATAATTTTTGTTACTTGAACTATTCTCACACATTGTTTTATCAATATACAACACGTATCATTCAATACAAAAGATATTAAATATATTTTATAAATAAATCACACAACTTTCAACTAAAACCAAATTTGGTTTCTCGTGCGCTTTAATAATATGAAAGCACCGACAAGAAAAAATAAATTAAAAAAAATACTTTAAATTACAATGGTGTGATATGTATCGATAAAAGAACTGCGACTAGAGTAAAAAAGAAAACAAAAAATACCATGAACGAAAAAATAACCGAAAAAAATTGCACACCAATGAACGGATTTTTTTTTAAATTATGTTACATCATTTCCAGTGTTCTTTATTGGTAAGTGCACTAGTGTGTTATATAGTCCAATCGGTGCACCAATAACGATAAATAGTTTAAAAAAAATGTGATAGGGCTGAGAGAGCTTGGATCTAGTGCAATAAGTGCTCCCCTTGCATCACATTCCAATCTCCTTATATATAGAAACGCAAACCCATTAAATCTAAAATGCCTAAAATAAAAATATCTAATTGTGAAGTGATAGAGGGAGTTAAACCCTAAGGTAAAATTTTGCAGTCACATAAGCAAGAAGAAACAAGGGTTTAAGGTAAGTATGGAATTTTTTGATTTTTTTTATGAATTTGAATTAAATCTAAATAGGGATATAAATTGTAAAAAAAATTATTATTAAAATCAACAATAAAATTTAAAATTTTTATTGGGGAGAATTTTGAGTGAATCACAAAACCCTTCAAATTTCGATCTTCTGAACAATTTTGTTCTGCCAAAAGGGTTTTGAGTTAATCACCATACCCTTCAAATTATGATCTTCTGAATAATTCTCATGTTCCAAATTATTTTGGTGCTCCATGATACTCCCCAGTATGTCATTCTTGCAAATCGCTCCCCTACAAATTTTGGAAAAATAATGAAATAGTGAATATATTAATACTAATTAAAGGACTTTATGAAAACGGTTTTGAGTGAATCAACATACCCTTAAAATTTTGATCTTCTGAATAATTTTGTTGTTTCAAAGTATTTTGTTGCTCCACAGTGCTCCCCGTATGTCTCTCTTGCAAATCTCTCCCCTATAAATTTTGGAAATATAATGAAATAGTGAATAGATTCTTACTATTTAAAGGAATTTATGAAATTAGATTTTTGAAAAATAAATTCATGCTCATTTTTCAATTGTAAAAAGACAATGTCGTGTTTATTTTTTAGTTTTTCGAAACACTAGTACATTTATTAATATAACACACCGGTACATCTGTTTATACAAAGCACCAATGCACTAAATGTTTTTGTAGCACCGATATCGTATAATTGTTTTTTATTTATTTGAAATCTTGAGAACCGGTGCAGTTAGTAATTAAACGCCCCTCTAATTTATATTGTTATAGACGCACCGATGTGTTTTGTTTAAATAAGCATACCATTATGCTTTAAAAGTTATATGAAGTTTTTTTTGCACATTAAATAGTATATTCATCTTAAATTATCTTTTAGGATGAATCCACATAACTTGCAGTACTTCATAGTATACATTTTCCACTTAAAGTCACTTTATTCTTAAAAATGTATTGTTGATTTTACTCAAATGCAGGGAGAAAATATTATAATATCAAATGGACAATTCTTCAAATTCCATCCCATTCCATATTGCTCAATTTCCATCGTGGAGTTCTCCATTTCCATCTCTAATAAGTTTATATTTTATTTATATTTCGATTATATAATTGAATTTGTTTATTTTATCCATGTTATACTGAATAAAAATGTATCTAAATTTTTAGGATCCTAATTTAAACTCGAGTTCAGATGCAAAAAATATTCCACTAGTACAAAAATGTGGGAAAGTCTTATAAGGAGAAATATACTGCAAGCAGTTGGTAAATGAAAATGGACAACCTCTTTACCCTACCAGTTGTAACATTCCATCTTATAGGCGCAATCTGGGTCAACGATGGTAATAATTGTTTGTGTAGTTTTAACAAAACAATTGTATTGTGCTTACTAATATCGTCGATGTAGTAATGTTCAATATTTTTGAAATTAGGATACTGATGATGAGAGACCTACCTATCATCTTCCATTGTACCCCACTACAATGTAAAATTAAGAGAATGATGAAATAATAGCACAACTCATAGAGGAATCATACCAAGAATGGTTGAATCAACCACCTATTCAATTCCCACTATAATTAGGAATGACTACAACAATAATAGTTCTTCACAAGTTGGAAATGAAGTCAATGAAATAGAGGTTGGTATGGATAATTATTTATGGGATACGACTTCCATGGATACAATGTTGTTAGATTCATTCCAAAATGATGAGCTAGAGGATGATGCTCATATCACTGATACCTTTTTTGAAATCCTTAAATCTCCTTCCACCACCCGTCTCTTTGGACCTAGCCGGTCAAAGTCTACCTAGTTGGGGACAAAAATGTTACTGTACAACTTGAAAGTAAACTTTGGCATGTCAAACACATGTTTCTCATAAATATTGAGGTAACTCACCATCAATTCCCTTATATTTTGGAAAATCTTGTCACACAATCAATATAAAAAACAATCAATTTTATGAATGTTAAATGACATTGTACATTTCTATTTCCCACTAACTGCAGGTTATTCAAAGATAAGCTTCTTCCTAGTGTTAATGACTTGCCCAGTAGTTGCGAAGAGGTAAAGCGGATGTTGAAAATGTTTGGTGTTGAGTACATATCATATCATGCATGGCAGAATGATTGTATTCTATATGGAGGAGAATATGTAGACAAAGATATATGTTTGAAATGTGGGCATGATAGGTACCATAAATCAAATAAAAATGGTAAATCACATGGTGCTCCTCATTAGAAATTGATACACATGGCTATAATCCCAAGGATTGAAAGGCTACTTCGTTGCAAAGAATTATCTATGTTGTAGGGATGGCATGCCTCACAGAGAAGTGAGTCAAGAGTTATGTGAATCTGTAATAGACTCCTCGTTGTGATGATGAACCTCAAATAACAAGTACATTTTTTTTTTTTAAAAGTGTGTGCACGCGTCTACAAGGGAAATAAACACATTCAACTCTGCGTCGCCACCCAACGATGAGCAAGATGCAACCATGACGAACACAACAAGACAAACTAAGATGCACATCAAGTAACTGCATGCATTTAACGACGATCAATCGACAATCATTAAGACTGACTACTCGCCCATCCTACCTTGCAATGGTTAGGACCTCCAAGAAACATAAGCAATTCTCAAGCCCAGGCTCCCATCAATTTTAACCATTTAAGGTCTCAGGGCTGGCGACTGTTCTGAGGAACATGGAGGTGTCTACAACCCGCCCGACACAAGCAGACCAAGCCTTCTAAGCTAAAGACAAAAACATAGCCAACGAGATTTGCAACAACATGATTATCTACATTAAAGCATTTTACGATAGCGTGTCATTACTAACTCGTTACTACTGTTACCGTATTTCATTGAAGGCAATACACTTAATCAAATATAAGACATTGGAAACTAATATAGCAAATAAAGCAATTAACAAGACAATAATATAACCATTGATATAGCCAGTAACCAGGTTATCTACATTAAAGGAAAGGGCCTTAGTGAACCATAATATCTCATTAAAATTTCTCGCTATACTAGTACTGTATCTTTGGAAGTGTACTTTTAATCAACTACAAGACAAGAAAATTAATACAGCAGGTACGACAATAGTCAAGACTTTATCCAACCTTCAATACCTCAATTAACATGTGTTGGGTAATTTATCATCTTGGAGTTTTGTTTTAGCTAATTTATATGAGTTGTATATCATGCAAAATGTTTCTAACCCATTTTTCTTTATTTCAATCTTGTTGACAAGTTCATTTTTCTTTAGTTCAATCTTGTTGACAAGTTCTCAGTATTGCAACTCATTTATGTGAAAAATATACTAAGAACATTGAGTATTTCTCACATCAAGGTTACAATACACTTCCACAATCAAGAAGGAATAAATCAAACACATTTCATCCAGTCCATGAGGTTTTTCTTTACTTCTAGAGTAAAAGAAATCCTTTTATTAGCAATGAAATCATTTAACAAAGGCACTTATTTTTATATTAAAAATCTTTCAGTAACTTTACAAGATTAGCTTGGTTGAAAATGCAACAAATTATATCAGTTATGTCAATTTTGCAAATTAGTCATTATTCAAATAAATGAGCCTTTATCTCAATGAACACTGCCACCTGTTTAATCAAATAGTAAGCATTTAGCTCCCTGCTAAAACACACATAAATGTTATTTTTTTATTATCATGCTCTGACACAATGATTGTGTTTTAAAACATTCCTTGAACCACATGAATCCATTATTTCTCAATGAGATCTGTGGTGGTGTAGAGAAGTTGTTTACTGTTCCATAAATCACATAGAAATATTTATGTTATTAAATTCCTTTTTAAAACTTCTCAAATAAGACAAGAACCAATAAAATAACAACAATGTTTTCATATCTAACTAATCAAATTAAAATTGGTCAATGATATGCTCTGAAATCTATCATTCAACATTTCCTATTGGCATTAATCAACAACAAATTAAAGCCCGGTGCATATAAACTACTCACAAATCAGTTTGCAATGCAAACATACATAAGAACTATCAACAACGGTGGTTTTGCTCAAGATGGCGTGCCACCTACTGTCCAGTTCTATGGCGGGTATGGTTAAGGCACTGGCCAAATCAAGGGAGGGGGTCCGCTCCAACCCAACCATTACCGTAACGAACACCAGACCACCACGCATAAGGCAGTCCATATGCAAGAAGTCTGGGAAGGGGTGTGATCTACCAACTATACCAAGGATCCTAGATGTCAATAACGACGGACCTGTCTGTAGACGGAAACAAAAACTATACTTACATTTTTTAACTCAAGCAGTAACTAATACGTCAAAGTCTTCAAACGAAGAGAGAGGTCTACTGGAATTAAACAAAACCAATCAACGAAGGGCGATTTTGCCTGAGCGTAAAAGTGAGAATGAAACATGCCTAGAATTTGTAGACGCTCAAGATTAGGAAGCCTCTCAAACAAAATGAAAGAGGATCAACCATCTATATTTCCCTTTTAAGTATAAGCATCCAAGCATACATATCAAGATCCTTCAATTATTTGAAGCTCCCCATTATCTTAGCGAATCTCTCTGTGGACACATGGACTACCCCATCATTCTCATAAAGCAAGAGTCCAACCAAATTACTTCTACAATCCATATTTAGCTGATCAATCTGGTTAGAAAGCTCATAAAACAACAAGACATTCACTTTTAGATCCCTTAGTCCTATGATGTCTCCTTTCAATGTTTGAAGTTTCGGGCAGTTCAGAATTAAAACCTGCACGAAATAATCATATATATGTAAATGTGTAAGGTTGGGAGCGCATATGACAGGCTTCCGTAGCCCATTACAGCAGTGTAGGGAAAGTTTCTGCAGAGGTGGGCAATGATAGATAAAGCTAGTTAAAGATTCATCGTCTGTAAATACCATATCCTCTAAGGTGCAAGTAATGAGATGGTTGAATCATGTAAAATATAAATGCCTTTCAAAGGTATATTCATGCAGGTCGAGGTGTGAAGGATGCCTAGGTAGCTCAAGCCTAAACGAACCATTTTGTAAGGGACACATAGGTGAAAAAATCCCGCTGAAGGGTGAAGTGCTCAGGTAGAAATTTCCCATGGATGTTCACTCATAAAAAAAAAATATATTCACTCAGGATAATACTCAACTTCACCCAATGGATAGTTGGTGAATGAAGACACTCGGGAAAAGTAACCACAACCTCAGAGATTTTATAGAGGAACTGGTGTGGTAGTGCAGAAGACATGCAAAAGGGGGTTCAATAGAAGAACTTGCGTAACACCCTTGCACAATCGGTGATTAACGCAGGGCATCATGCCACTAACATAAAATTGACAGAGGACAAGCAATCGTTGGTCAACAAGAATGCGAGTGCAGGGATAAACATTCTCTACTATAAGGCGGGGTTTAGTTATTATCAACATAGAACGCCTGGGTGATTTACCCAACAAGCTTCAACGCAACCAAGTGCAACTTGCCATGACAGTAAGAGGAAATGCAAGGATGGATTCTTCATCAAAAGCAAACTTAGGGACAACATTGTACAATGATCATATAACGCAAATCGTCGAAGTCATACACAATTTTCTTTTTCATCCATTATCGGATTACATTAGCCGAGTTAAAATTTTACATCAGTTACACAATTTAATCGCCGAAGTATTAAAACCAGTCAACCAACAAGAACTAAACATAGATTAAAGATAAATATTTTTCTACCCAATACACATGCAGATTTAAATCATAAATCCTACAACATTCTATCATTCAAGCAAGAAGTGTATCGTTGCCTGTTCGCCTGCTCCAAGTGTCGTCTGTGTGCTCCGTGCCGCTCCCGCTCGCCAACTGTTGAGACCTCACTAGTACCTCCCAACCAATCGCTATGGGTACTCTGCTTCCCCCTTTTCCCCCTGAGTCGGAAAGGGGATAGACACTATCTAGATGGTATGTATAGCTCCCAACTCACCTTGCAAGACCAAGCTACCACTCCTCTTCAAGCTGGAAAATCCCAACTCCTCACAAGTAAATCAGTCAAGTCACTAATCCGGCAGCGTAACGTTATGCTAACAGCCGATCCCCTACTTCCTCCTTCCTCTCTTTTATAGAGTTTTAGAACTTCCAAACATTCCCTAAATCTCATTTACTTTAAGTTTTAATAAAATCTTCTAAAAAATCTCTTTCGTACAAGTGTCATTCATCCCCCACATTCCTCCATAATTATTTTCTTTAATTTATTAAATTGTCTTATTTCCCTCACCCACCTAGAGTTACTCCTAAATTTACTCCTAGGTGTCCATAGATTCCCTTAGAGGTTTTAAAATCTTTCCCTAAAATGAAGTTGCTAATTTAGTTCAATTTAGAAGGTTCTTAATTGCAAATTCTTTACTAAGTTGACCTCGCTTTTTACCATAAGTTCACCTCTTTCCCTTATTATGTTACCTCCATTCCCTAGTTTCCTAAATTTTATATTTCCTTCTTTCTCCTTTTTATTATAGCCAAAATGACAGTTGCACAAATTACCCTCTTTTCCTTTTATTATTAATTTAATATCTTTTTACACTTTCACAAGTTAAATAATTAATTTATTCTTTATATATATATATATATATATATATATATCCACGGATTTTATTTAAATTTCTTACTCTTTTCATTTTACCCCAAAATTTATGAAGACCAAATTATTACATAACGGTTTTTTTATTTTTATTTTTATTTTAAATTTTATTATTACAATTTTATATAGATATTTTCTCAAGGGTAGACAAAATCTTACCCCTAGCGAAGTTTTTAGACTTGGAACTTAGATTCTGAACTGGGAAACATTTAATTAGGGAAGTTGTTTTAAAATTTCTTAATGTGTTGTCTGTATTAGGGCCATCTAGGTTTGTTTTTTTATCATCATCAATGCGATGTGCCCTTCAGGACGCACTACGTGCTCCAAGGGTGCCACTCGCCTCCTTTGTTTCTTTTTTGTGACATGCCCTTCAGGATGCACCACGTGCTCCAAGGGTTCCACTTGGCTCATATTTTTCTTTTTCACAATGTGCCCTTGAGGATGCACCATGTGCTCCAAGGGTGCCACTCGCCTCTTGAATGATTGGTAGACATCAATAACCCCTGGAGTCAACACTCCGCCAGGTGAATTTGTGGGAGAATAAGGTCTTCTAATGAATAAGGCCCCCACCTTATTGCGCACCCCTTAGAATCATCTCGAGCAATTGTTGCAGTCTTCCCTCGTGACATCGTGGGTCCTCTAAAACTAGGTAATCGTTAACCTACAGTTCGATCCACGGTGAGAGTTCTAGTAGGTTGTGGAAGGGTTCTTGTCCACACCTCTCCCTCAACCTCTCTGGTAGTCGTGTGTGGCCCCTTTACTCCATATGTGAGTCTGGTCAGAAAGATATCATCAGCCTGCATCATCAACAATCATGTCAGACATGTCCACACCATATCATCTAATCCAATGTACTAAAATCACAGTAAATCAATCAAACCCCAATAGCACACTCCCTGACTCGATCTGGAGTCCAAGGGTTCTGTCGATGCCTCTGCATCCTCAAGGTCCAAAACCCTGCACACTCAGTAAAACCGATTCAATAGCACATGTCTATGTCAAAGCAATAAAACATCATGCCATCTACCATAACGCATCATAATCAAGGAAAAATGTTTTAATATCATAATAGTCCGGATCACTTGCGAGAAAGTGTCCTCAAAGAATAAGTTTTCTCAATGCGCCAGAGAGAGATGTTACAGAATCCCAACCAATTCAATATCCATGAAGCATATAGAGGATACATGGATCGAAAAATTCAAGGATGAAGTACGAATTCTACGACTCAACATAGCCATGGATGGCGTCAACCCATATTCCCTAAAAAACACCAGCTATTTTTTTCATCCTGGAGTCGTGATCAATAACAATATTACCCCATGGTTTTCCATGAAGAATGAAAATTTTATGTTGACTCTTATAGTCCCTGGTAGAAGAAAAGTGAATAATATGGATCCTACAACCATTGGTATCTGAATTAAATGAATTATGGGAAGGGATACATGTATATGGTGCATAAATACCCATCGCAATAAAGAGGAATTTTACATTGTATGAAATATGTGCTTACACCACACATGATTATCTAGGATTAGGAGTTTTCTCTGGTAAATTACATATTTATTGATTTTTTTTATACATAACAATATTTTTTGGCATATTTAATTCATTGTGTTGGTTCTAATCTTCAATTCTAATGTTATCTGTATACATTAATAATTTCACAGGTCTTGTAACAAAACGGTATCATGTATGTAAATTTTGTGGACCTTATCTGAAGGATAGGTGATCCAACCACCTAAAAAATCCAATGTATGACTATTCCAAGGTATTCCTCCCAGAACAAAACACTTACAGAAGAAAAACATGTGATTTCAATGGTAAACCAAAGAGAACCCAAAGGCCTACAATAATGACACTAGCAAATAGACTTAGAGCATATGAGAGCGAGACAGAGAAGGATATTATAGAAATATTCGATTCAAATGAGCCCATTATGGTCGATGAGCTAGAATTCTTCAACACCCATGTTGAGAAATTTCCCATTGGGATGAAAAGGAAATCCGTCTTTTATGAGCTCCCATATTGGGAGCATCTTAATATTTCCCACTTACAAGATCCCATGCATATATTTAAAAACATTTTATCTTCTTTATGGAGGCACATACCATCAAAAGAAAGTGACACATTGGATATTAGGAGAGATCTTATTTCTTCAAAAACTAAAAACAAACATTGGACCAGACAAGAAAGTAGAGGAGAGTTTGGTTCCTCTTGGTCTTTCAAAGAAGGTGATGTCCCATGGATTTTTAGGAAATACGATCTTTCTTTGGAAAATGAAGTTATATTGGGTGTGAAGGTGCCTTCTTTATATGGGTCTTCACTATGAAGTAGCGTCACTTTGGAAGACAATGTGTCAGGGTTTAAATCACATGACCATTCGAACCTTCTAAGGGAATATGTCAAAAACATGATTTTATTATTTGTTTTAATATTTATTCCATGGGATAAAACATAATTCTTTTTTTTTGTTTAGTTTGTAGTGTCATTATCCTCTGCTCATGCATGGGTGTGTGAACCATGACTTCCCCCAAGACCTACGATGTTCCATATCTAAATTATCTACATTTGTATGTTGGTTCACATCAAAGGAGATTCATAAGGCTAGTTGTTAATCCCTAAATAATGACACATTACCCATTAATTGGGGCATATTACATTTGTAATGTTATTTTATTTATGTCGTCTTGGGTCCATTAGTTGTAATTGTACCTCCAAGTCTCCTATATATACCAAGGAGACATTTTCATTTGGAATCATCTTGTATTTGGACATTTATGTGGTGTATAAGGAGGTAGCCCCCTCGAAGAGGCTTATTATTTGAATTTCTCTCTTATTTGAGAGAACAACAATGTCATCATGCTAATTGAGGAAGATAATCAGGGTGATGACAACATAGAGTGATATGTACATATTTTATTTCATCATTTATATTGTTGTTTCATCTTTTTGTTATCATTATTTCATTAATTACGTTGTTTTTTATTCATCTTGTGATGAAGGAAATGAAAAGTTAATTATACAAAATCTTTGAACAATTTTATTTGGTTAATAGTCAGTTTGATGCATAATATGTTTGTCTTTCAAACTAATTATGATTGCATGGAATGATTGATTGAAATAGAATTTCATATTTTTATTTGAATATATTTATATGTCGTTGCATGTTTAATATAAAATTTTAAGAATTATTTTCATGATAAAGTCACAACAACATGTTTTTATAAAAAATTCTCCAAACATTTTATAGTTGACATTTTATATAATTGGTAAGATTCGCAAAGGTTTTTACACTTAAAACTAAGTATTTCCAATCGTGAAATCCTGAAAAAATGTCAAACTAGTTAAACTTTTAATGGGATATGAAATTCTACATTCTCCATATAAAGTTTTATGATGTTGAAACCACTCTCAAACATATTGGAAAAATTAATTCCAATGCTAACATTCAACTAAAATGGTAGAAAAGTCTTTTCCTTGTAGGAGAAATATGTCAAGTTTGAAGTTTTTAAGAATTTATTTTTACAAGTAATTGCCAAATACAAATCTGAGAAATAGTTTTTTTTTTTTAAAGGCCTCAAGATGTTAGAAGCTTGACCCCTTACCAACATGTTTTTGAAGCATTGAGACTTAAAAAAAAGAGTTCCAAAACATGTTTTCATTGTCACAATGGTGTTAGAATTCTTATGTTTATAGAAGGTGTCATTTATCCATTTATTAACAATCCTCCTACCCTTGGACACACTCAAGAACTTGTATAAATAATTTTTTTAGTGATATGGCTTTGATCCTTCAATATCTTAGGGAAATTTTAAGTTTTTCATTGTATATCCTTGCTTGAGAATTTGAGTTATGAATATTTTAAACCATGCATGAGTTATTTAATTATTATTTTTAATTATATATATATGCAATGACACATAATTTTATAGTTGGAAACATATTCAAATATTGAATGTAATATTTTAATTTACATATAGTTTCTTATTTATCCTAATAATCTATGTTGATATTAGAAGTAATAATATGGTTGATACGGATGTTTAATAGTACAACCTTTTTGATGATATGTTAACATGTTGATTCAAAAACTAGGTTTATGCTCATGTATTTTGTGATACTCAACATCAACATATAAATTAAATACATCAACATGAAAAAAACAAGTCAAATAATTGCTATAACATATCTGGTCCAACTGATGTGATAATCATATCTACAACAATAGTGGAGGCCTAGTATGTAGTAGAAGATGATGGATGGGAAAGAGGAAGTGGAATATCATGTGGTGGAGGAACAGGTGTTTCCTACTCATTTGGGTGAGGTGAAGGAGGAGGAGGAGGATATGGAGAAGGATCATGGACATCCTCATCAGTCGATGGGGTACTAGATGAATGAGTATTGGAGGAATAGTGTGTATCATCGAAAACCCTCCTCGCTCATAGTAACCTACTACCTCCGACGATATGTTGCATAAGAGGCATCATATTGCATGACATCTCTCTCCAAATATCCAAGAGCATAGGATCTTCCCTGATGTATCACATCAGCACATGGAAAACTCCCACCTCAACCAAAAGTGCACATATTTGATCGCCCAACTCCAACCTGAATCTAGTATGCTGCTTATGGTGCATTCTACCGGGTATCTACACTTGAGGACCCTGACCCAATGCGGCCTCAAGCATATCCCCATCCACATCTGGTGGTGGAGGAGGCACATCCCCAAGGAATATGCAAATATATAAAAAATATATAGTACACAACAATAATTAGAAATTTTCATTAAAGAAATTAATAAAACAAGATAAAGAAGGTGTTAGAATTAATTTTATTCTAATTAAGTAAACAATAAAATGAAAGCAGATTAATTTAAAAAAAAACACTAATATTACCTCTAGAATAGGGTATCTCATCTGGTGTGAAGAGGATGCTCAAATATCCTCACCAATATAACCCTACGTAAGGACAAAACACCATCACGAACATGTGATCGACTTCAATGGCTAGTAGCCCCAGTGCGTTAATGGAAATCTTGGCTGAAAAAGCTGGTTGGACCCTCTTGAGCATCATCTTGTTCCACATATGCATCTGCACCTGATTCATTGACCTATAAGGATGACGGAAAAAAGTAGGCCTCGTCTCCAGAAACATCTCCAAAAATAAAAAAAAAACAAATCTAAAGAAAAAGGGAGGTTCTCCCTCCCATGTATCATAGCACGACATGTATCTAGAGCTATACCAAACTGCTGCAAAAAAATGGCTTACCATCTAATACAGCATGGCCTTTGTACCAAAGAATCAACATAATACAAAAGAGTGTAACTAATGTGCTTCCCATCACTAGTAAAGTATGCAATGGTCATCACTAATAGTGAGAGGCACCTAACCTCCTCTGTAGTAAAAGAAGTGATCCTTAGCTTTCCACCATGCACTTGAAAATTATCTAGAGAAAGTACAACAACTAGAATATATCTCTGAGAGTACATGAGTTGACTCTCTGCTACAACACTGACTAAGACATCGAAGAAATAGGGAAAATTCTCCCCTCTCTTGGATAGCCTAGTGATAAAATATGTATCCTCCTAAATGGGTTGGAACCACTGATTAAGAACGACACAGAAATCCTATCGATGGACATCCCCTCGATGGATCAGCTGCACCAGGAACTTGGATTTCCCCTTCAGGGATGTATCCTCCTCCCAGTAATTAAGGAGGCCTACATTCCTCAAGAGGACTTGGGTTGCAACAATAATAGGGTGAGTCTAAAAATCCCTCTCTCTCTCCCTCGCCTTCCAATCCCATACAAAATTGTACAATTCAACCCTTTTCTCTTGCTCTTGTTCATTCTCTCTCTCATGAAATCTTTGCATGATTAACATATAAAAGAAATCAACCTCATACATAAAACATACAAAAACTTAAATGAAAATTTATTTATAAATACAAAAAAAAAAATTCTTAAGAAGATAGGTAAATTTCATCATCATTGCACCCAAAAAATAATCAAGCACTACCCGTGTTGCATATATTACTTGTGAGCATTGTCTATGGTGCACACATGTAACATAACAGACCATATAAAATTTGTTATATTATTTTATGTGGTGCATTGTATAACATACCGCACAAGTGCATCAAGGTTAATCGACAGACTGCCTAAAATAATAAAAACTTAAAATCCTAAAGCACCATATAACCATTTTTAAAAAGTTAGTTACTACGGTGCATAGCCTTTCTAAACATGCATCGATGTGTTACAGGAAACAAGATGCACCACACCAATAATTTTTAAAAAATCGATAATTACTGTAATTTGGCATTTAGGATCTATTTTTTTATGGTGGTGCATTAGGTAATCAATAATGCACCGATGCATAAGTTTACCAACGCTCTGCATAAAATAATATATCTTATTGATGCAGTGCATCATTTAACATAATTCCCCGATGAGTTAACCTATTTCGATGCACCGTGAAAAATCAACTATATTATTTTAGGCAATGCATTGGTAAAATTACACACAAGTGCGTTCAAATTTACCCAATGCACTAGTGCATAGAGTTTACAAATGCACCGCTGAAAAAAAATAGGCATGGTGTTTCGGTGCACCCTTTAAATTTTCAGGGTCCACCATCTGTGGTGTGAGCTGAATAACTCGAACGCACCACATAGAAAAAAAAATTAAAAACAATGGAAACTTAACTGGATTTTGAATTTTGATCGGCCAAATGTTTAAGTTATAAAAAAATAAAGGCATTACCTGGACATTTCCTCGTCGAGGAGGCATGGTCTCCACATAGTCAATTTTCCCACCATTTGGAAAAACTCAAAATCCACACACAAAGTAACGGATGAAAGAAAGGAAAGCAAGGGAAGCACTAATGACAGGGCACTTCGGAGAGGCAAAAGTTGCACCTGTGCTTGATATCTCTACAACACTGAAAAGGATAAAAAATAATTTTATGGCTGGTAATTTTTTGTTTATTTAACCTTGTTATGGTGCGAACGATTATTAGACTCACCAGTGCATCAATATTCAAGTAGTGCTCTGGTGCATCAGTATTTAAGTAGTGCACCGAAGTATTTTGTTTTTTTAAATAACCTTACCACGGTGCACCATTTTTTAGAGAAACAATGTGCACAAATGCATCAGTATTTAAGTAGTGCACTCGAGTATACATATTTTTTGAAATAACCCTACCACTATGCACGAATTTTCAGATCACTGGTGCATCCATAGAAGAAAACACACCAGTTCATTATGTTTTTATAAAAGAACCATAAATAAACATCTTCTAAAACCTTTGTCCGCTCTCCTTCTCTAGTTTCCTCTACTACAAACATATTTTTGGGTTATTTTTTTAGGGGCTTCTGCCAAAACCTCCGCTAGAGGGTATTTTCCTTGTAGTGTCTCTTTATATAATATCTCTAATCAAGCTCACTATATATAATCCTAATTATTGTACCCTCTATTACTATTTCAAAATTAACAATACATAAAAGAGTAGTTAAAAAAGTAATGGCTAATGGTTAAGATTCCCCTAGGACTAGATATGTATATAAAGGGATAGCCACTCCATTCTACAAAGTTTTCCTCAAAGGATGTTCCCCCAAGGAGAGGTGTTCTGACCCATGGGAAATTTAATTCTCTTGACACATTACTTCCCCCATACTTACTATGGATAGGCCCAAAACCACTAGGATGCTCCATCCAAAAGGAAAACCATCACTCAACAATGTCATACTTCTAATAGGAGTGGAAAAGGTGGAAGGAATCCCACCTCCCATGATAAATCCAAGCCTCATCCCCCCACTTTAATGGGATTTAGGTGTGGCAATCAAAACTGATGGGATGGGCATGGGAGTTCTAGGTAGGCTAGTTGATGGAAAAGAGAACATGGTCGATATCCCACAAATAGAGGGACATGTATAAATGAGCATAGATGGTGTAGGTATAATGGAACTCAAATATGGTAAAGTGGATGTCACTGAGATGCCCCCAATTCCACTCATCGATGGGAATGATCATCCAACCACACTATATGAAAAAATTGGGCCTGACATGGTTTGAGGTTTGTTGAATAAAGAAAAAGCTTCACTAAAAGTTTCCCTTAGCTGGATAAGTATGGGTGTGTCTAGATTAGTCAAAGGAGGGTTAAAGTTGGGTGGAGGACTTTCATCGACCACTTCCACTTTGACCAAAATCGTCTCCTCAAACCAAATATGAGACTCTTTGAATTCAAAATCATTAATCCCATGTTGCTTGAGAGGTGGTTGTACTTGTATTATTATCTCTATTCCTCGTAATCAACGAGACTGACACGATGATCATTCATGGTCAAAATAATATGTGCAAATAAAAAAAAAAAATCAACCTAAGGCCGATGTAGAATTGGAACCAAAGAGCACACCCCTAACAAATATAAGACAACAACAAGAAAACCAATGGCTCAGGAGGGCTTCTGAAAAGAAACCCTTTGGGGGATATGGAGTCCCCACAATATTGGCTAGTGAATGTACAAGGAGCGATGACTATGAACTACACGAAAAAACCCTTACCGATATAGGTATCGTTTATTAAAGAGGGCACCCTTCAGGAAAACTAATACCATGAACAAATGTCTACCCAATGCACTATAGGCACATCCCACCTGCAATCACCTTTGTAGGATACCTAAGAATGGTCAGTAAGGATACCACCTCACAATCAATGATCGGATGAACAATCGTAGTTCCAACCACATGTAAGGGCAGGTAGCTCATCCTGAAGCCTCGAAAGTGCTACCTCAAAGAGACGTTTGTCACCAATGAAACGCCTGTATATGTAGTAATAGAAGCGATACAAAAAATACCAAAAAAATCATAGAGGGTTAATGTACCTACTTTCCTCGATGTGACCTTGTGCTTGGCTCCTATGTTAGAGGATTTTCGCAACATACTTAAATATTCTTGACCTTCTGCATCGACTAATAATAAGTAATGATGAACAATATATCAGCTAAGCTATGGTCCAACGATTAATTAGCCAAATTTTTCCATCACTAACCCAAGTTCAATTCCGAGGAAAGTAACATGTCCCACTCGTGAATTGTTAAATATACAAAATGAAATGAATAAAATTAATTAATTTAAAAATGTAAAAACCAAAATTTTATTTTATTTTTAAATCAAATTAACGAACTCTTCACCTTGTTGTAGAGATCGATTGCTTTTCAATGCATCCTCATAAAAACATGTTCGTTCCTTTTTTTAATAAAATAATTTAATTTGTTTGCAAATTGTTATATCTATTTAAAATAATATAATTTTGTTGGTTTATTATATATCTGTTTTAGCGATTAGTTATATCAACTTAAAATATGAAGTCTTCACCTTTTAAAAAAAATTAAATTCACGTGGCTTAAAATATCTAATAAAGTATTTTGTAAGCTTGTTTTAAAGACCAAATACAGGTGGTTTTAAATATTTTTTGAAGTATTTTCAAAGTGAAAACTGTATGACGTTTCCATTTATTTTAAAGTTGGATTTACAATCAAGTTTTAGATTATATGAGTAGATCATAAATGTATAATAATGTATAATTAGAATGACCATGTTTAAGTCTTTTCAGGATTATATTTATGATTAGGGAATTTCGTAGGCGTGTATTTTGTGTTTTGTTTTTCCATAATGAGCAAATAAACCCAATACGAGAGAAGTGGCGTTGGATGTTTGATAATCTTGTGATCACATCAGAAACAACCAAATAAAATGCAAACTACGCAAAGTTGAAGTATGACACTAATATCACCTCCCATGTTAGCGCAGTAATTGGAGGATCTTCAATATGTCATGGAAACCATATAACATGTCTGTATCAATTTTATAAATCAGAGACAATGAGAAGCGGGCGGCAATCCACTAGGAATACAGCCTAAATACTCTCTTCGAGTAAAAACCACTTAAAAGCTGTTGATATTCTTGCATCACCTCAGCTTCGTTGCTTCTGCGTTAGTCCTGGACTAATTACCCTTCTTGCACAAATTAGAATTGTAGTCCTTCAAATGTCTGGCCAAATTGCCAATCTGCTGGAACCACGTTATACGAAGTGATAGTTCTGCCATCACTGGTGCTGCACTGAAAGGAGATACTTTGCCCATTCAAATAGGAGTTGCTCTGCCAATTCTGTCCCCAGTTGCGGGACATTGCTTGCCAACCACTGTTGGAACCTTTGATGGAAACCCCTTCGACATCCCCTGCACCTCCTACGTTTGTAATGAGCAGCAAATTGAAGTAGGAGTGCCCATTTATTGTGAATCGAACTCCTCCTTTCCTCACGCATGGTACTCTGCACACATGCATATTAACYTTGCAGCTTAGCATTTCATCCCAATCACCGCCAAGTTGGAAATAGATTTTCAGAATTAAAGACGGTTGGCAGAAGAAGCAGAATAATGAATTACCTTCTGAACATGATGGGAACAATGCCACTTCTGTATATGGCAATCTGTTGAAAAGCAGGTTGAGCCATGTCGAAGTGTTGCAGAGGTGGATTGCACCATCCTCCATTGTCACTGGGAAGAGCATTATTTGGGGGGCAAAAGTTGGTAGCAGTAACTGTCACAGTGCCCGGTAAACACCACTGAGGATCGTTCAGGTCGTTGCATTTCATTTCGTAGCAGGCTCCGCATGTGATACCATTGTTGAAAAGCGCTGTACTCAGAGCTGCGGTGTTCGTTCCATAGCCTTGGCTATACAAATTACCGTATCCGCACGCACCACCTGTTAAATTAATTTCAACATGGAATTGCTTAGCCAACACGGGGTATCAAAACGATACTGCGAAACCAGTAAATTCAAACGAAATTTTTGAGCCTGTGACAGACCTATGTAAGACTGGAGTTTTGAAGTTTTGTCGAACTGTGAACTTACCCATTGTCCCCGAGGCATCGCTGCCACCGTAAAAAGTTGCATGTGCGGATTGCCAGTCAGTATCTAGGGCATAAGCTGCACGAGCTATCCAGAAGAAAGCGAACATTGTGGCCAGTTTTACAGGTTCCATTTCACAAGGAAAGGAATGGCCAAAGACTTCACCCTAATTGATATCTGAGTGTAGAACTAAGTAGAATAGAAATCAAAATCGATATCTGGATCGATATTTGATTCAGATATCGATATTTGTTTGGTGGACTAAGAGAAATCTGCAAATATATAGACTGGGGAGGTGGATGAGCTGTTTTCCCCCGACTCTTTAATCAGTTAAGATTTCCTCAGCGGACTGCGGTACCCACAGGATTGTGCGGAAACAGGAGTACCCACTGGATTCGTACCGGGAGTTGCATGAGCTGCTTTCTCCTTACTCATTAATTAGTCCAGATTTCCTCTGCGGTACCCACCGGATTGTGCGCATTCAAACAAAGGGTCGCGGCATTCGTATCCCGCAATGGGGGCCATATCTGCACATGGTGTTCTAGAATTGCGATGATGAAGGAGGCGCTTCTGGACCATTTTATAACCGACACTTTTTCCAACGGTGAGAAGGTGCGACATGGTGGCGGAGATTTATTTACTTTGGTACCGATTGTATATATTTTTCGCAACTGACTTGATAAGTGTTTCTCGGTATCTTCCCTCCCTTCAATTTAGGGATTATTTTTCTAAATTACATTACTCCATTCATGGGTAAATGGGTAGCAACACAATACTCCGTGTTTTCCAAGGGAGTCGGGACCGAATCTTGAAATGCTGTAGAAAAGAGCGGCAAAGAAACACAATTTTTCCAAGGAAGTAGGATCGAATGATGGAGTGCAGAGTAGGTACAAGGAAGTAGGATAGTGCATTTTGGTGACTTGTGGATGATTGTGAGATGAATTAGAGATCTAATGGAGTTTCTCGGCTTTGGTTGGGACATGGGATGAGGGAGAGTGTATTTTGGTGATTTGTGGATGATTGTGAGGTGAATTAGAGATCTAATGGAATCTTTGGTTAAGGTTGACATAAGTATTGGTTCAAACATTTTTAAGCAATGGAGGTTTTTTTTGAAGTGACTCATTCTATTTGGAGCATTTTGATATTGATTTAGGAAGAAGTGACTTTGGATTTGAACTTGTGACCTCTTAAGAGGAAACACATGTTCTTAACCATTAGGCCCACATATTATTATATTGTTGTAATATATAAATTAAAATATTAATGCATTATGTAACAAATTAAATATTAATAAATTAATATAGTAATGTATTAATTAATTAATACATTATTAACTAATGCATTGCTAAAGTATTAATACATTAATAAAGTAATATATTAATAATGTATTATTAAAGTAACAATACATCAATAAAAGCTTAGTAAAAGATTAATACAATAATATATTTATTAAAAATGAATGTGGTTGATTATAGTAGACAATGATCATGGTTTCTTATGGTCATGACTATAAATGACATTAATAAATTAATGTATAATGTAACATATTGGATTATTAATACATTAATAAATACATTTTGAAAGTATTAATATATTAATAAATACATTATTAAAAGTATTAATACATTAATAATACATTATCAAAATATTAATACGATAATACATTAATTGAGAATGACTATGATTGAGTATGGTTGACCATGAACATGGTTAACTTTGGTAGTTATTTTCATCACATTGCTACATCACGTATAACATATTACATAAATGTGTAATATAATGTATTAATTAATACATTAATAACATAATCTATTAATTAAGTAATACATTTATACAATATTAATTAATACATTGCCAAAGTATTAATACATTAATAAAGTAATAGATTAATAATACATTATTAAAGTATTAATACAATAATACCTTAATTTATAATGATTATGGTTGAGTATCATTGACCATGACCATGGTTAACTTTGGTAGGCCATAGTTTACTTTCGAGAGGAAATATTGATTATGGTCGATCCTAGTTGTCTTTCATCATGGTTGAGTGTGGTTCACCATGACCATGGTTAACTATGGTTGTCCAGAGTTTATTATGGTTGAACATGCCCATGGTTGAACCTCATTGACCATGTGGATCTCATTATGGTGAGCCATGTTGATTATGTTAACCATAGTTTACTATGGTACTACTGCATTACAGTGTTGATCATGTTTTTTCCGTCATAATGCAACGTTAGGTTTTATTCGTCACATTGTGACATTAGATTTTGTTTGTCACGTGACATAGCAAGGTCATGGTCATCAAATTATGATGAAGGGTTTTTGTTTATGACATTATAGAGTTCGAATAGGTTTGTCACAGTTCAACGTCGAGAAATGTTCTTCTCATTGCAATGTTGGTTTAAGCTTGTAACATTGGTACATTGGGTTCTATACATATAATTGCGACAATGGCTTGTGCTTTTCCCATTGCGATGTTTGGAAATGTCTATCACAATGTGATGTCACGACATGTGCGTCACATTGCAACGTGAGGATATATTTGTAACATTATGATCACAACACTATGTTTGTCACATTGCAATGTCCATTTATGTTCATCACATTGTTACGAGAAGGCTATTTTCGTCAAATTGTGATGTCTTAAAATGTTCGTCACATTTTGACGTCTATATATGTTCATCACAATTTGATGTCCATATAAGTTCATCACATTGCGACATTACTATGTTTGGTAGATTGAAATGTTACTATGTTCAACACATTGTGAAATTTGGAAATGCTTGTCACATTACTACATCTGTATATGTTTGTCACATTGTGATGTTACTATGTATGGTAGATGGCAATGCTACTATGTTCAACACATTGTGATGTTTGGAAATGTTTGTCACATTGGGATATCTGTATATGTTCGTCAGATTGCAATAAACTTATATGTTCGTGACATTGTGACATTACAATGTATGGTAGATTGAGACGTTACTAAGTTTGACACATTATGACGTTTGGAAGTGATTGTCACATTGTGATGTCAGGAAATATGTGTCACATTGCAACGTGAGGAAAGGTTCATCATATTGCGACATTAGGGTGGTCTGGGACACATTGTGACGTCTATTTATGTTCGTCACATTGTGACATTATTATCCACATTGTAAAGAAATGCCTATGTTCGTAACATTGCGTAGTTACTATGTTTTGTAGATTGCAATGTTATCGTGTTCGCCACATTATGAAATTACTATGTTCATCACATTGCAACATTATATTCTCGTCACATTGCAACATTATATGTTCATCACATTGCAACGTTACTATGTCCAACAGACTGTGACATTTGGAAATGTTTGTGAGATTACGACGTCTATTTATGTTCATCACATTGCGAAGAAATGCCTCTATTTGTAACATTGCACCGTTACTATGTTTGGTAGATTGCATTGCTATTGTGTTCGTCACATTACGACGTTACTATGTTCATCACATTGCAACTTTATATTTTCATCGCATTGCAACGTTATATGTTTTTCACATTGCAATGTTACTATGTTCAACAAATTGTGACATTTGGAATTGTTTGTCACATTGCGATGTTGGAATAAGTGCATGACATTGTGATCAATATAATGGTATTTTTTTTCTTGGATATATTTATACAATTAAGTTATTAATACAAGGGAAATCTAGGGGAAAGTGCATTTTATCTTCAACCATTTCAATGTTGTGATAGATTCTTTCATGCCATGATGTTTTCTTTGTATATGTTTGTGACATTGTGACGTTACTATGTTTGGTAGGTTGCAACGTTACTCTATTCAACATATTGCGATGTTTGGAAATGTTTGTCACAATGCGACATTGGAATAAGTGCATCACATTACAATGTCAAGAAATGTTCGTGAAATTGTGAGGATAGGATGAGGTGCGACAAAGTGTGACATCAGTTTATGTTCATCACATTGTGATGTTACTATCCACATTACGACGACATTCCTGTGTTCATCACATTATGACATCAAATTATGTTCATCACATTGCGATGTTACTATATTCGTTAGATTGCAACGTTACTATGTTCGTCACTATCTATTGTTACTATGTTTGACATAATGCAACATTATTATGTTCTTCACCTTGGAACGTATGGTTTTTTTCGTTAGATTACAATGTTGGAGGAATGTTCATTGCATGACATGGTTGGTTTATGTTCAACAAATTACAAAAATGAAGATTTGCTGAAGTGTTTTTTTTTTTAAATCTAAGTGTTTCCTTTGTGAAAAATATAGGAACTTTGAACTGATGTGATATATTACACAGAATGAAACTTAGAATCATATTGGTTCTAAGGACATTGATATCATATGATCTTAAACTATAAAATCCATCCTTTCTAAATAAGCATATATAAACTTAGAGTATGCATTTATGCATTTCGGTTTTTGGTGTCGCAAATTGCAATTGTGAGGAAAAAAGAAAGGAAGGGGTAAACAAAATTATGATTTATAGTCATAAAATATTTAACTTGAATCTATCTATGACTAATTGTGGTCAATATCGTGGTATTGTTTTTCTTAGATAGATTCATACAACTAACGTGTTCATGCAAGGGCACTCTAGCGGAAAGTGATTTTCAACTTAAACCCTTTCAGTGTCGTGAAAAATTATTTAATGCTATGGTGTTTTTCTATTTTATAATGAAATTAAATTTTAATCATTTTTATATATATATAATGAAATCTTTCATAAAGACATGAAAAACATTTATATCTTTTGACAAATTTAAAATATCTTAATGTCAACTAAAATACAAAATGTTGTATACTTTTAATATAATGTTATTAGACATTTGGTTTAAAATATAAAATATTATCTCATATCTTGACATAACAAATATAATCAAATAATTAATATTGATATTATATTTTTTATTGATATAATAAATGCAATCAAATAATTGTATGTTGTATTTTTCTTATATAATACTATATTTTTTTTATATTATGTATTAATGTCTTTTGTCTTTTGATATAATAATGTGTTTTTTTATATAATAAATGTAATCAAATATTAATGTCTTTTGTAATCAAATAATAAATGTAACCTCTTTTCTTATATT
>JZKD02S1677138.1:617212-629267 GCA_000966675.3 Picea glauca | reverse complement strand
TAATGAATTACCTTCTGAACATGATGGGAACAATGCCACTTCTGTATATGGCGATCTGTTGAAAAGCAGGTTGAGCCATGTCGAAGTGTTGCAGAGGTGGATTGCACCATCCTCCATTGTCGTTGGGAAGAGCAGAGTTCGGGGGGCAGAGGTTCGTAGCAGTAACTGTCACAGTGCCCGGTAGACACCACTGAGGGTCAGACTGGTCGTTGCATTTCATTTCGTAGCAGGCTCCACAAGTAACCCCATTGTTGAAAAGCGCCGTGCTCAGAGCTGCAGTGTTCGTTCCATAGCCTTGGCTATACAAATTACCGTATCCGCACGCACCACCTGTTAAATTAATTTCAACATGGAATTGCTTAGCCAACACATGGCATTAAAACGAAACTGGAAAATTAGTAGATTCAAAACAAAGCTATTGAGACTGTGACTATGCCCAACCAGACGTCCATAAGAGTGGAGTTTTGCCGAACAGTGGACTTACCCATTGTCCCGGAGGCATCGCTGCCACCGTAAAATGTTGCATGTGCGGATTGCCAGTCAGTATCTAGGGCATAAGCTGCACGAGCTATCCAGAAGAAAACGAACATTGTGGCCAGTTTTACAGGCTCCATTCCACAAGAAAAGGAATGGCCGATGACTTCACCTTAATTGATATCTGAGTCTAAAATTAAGTAGAATAGAAATCAAAATCGATATCTGGATCGATGTTTGATTCAGATATCGATGTTTGATGGGTGGAGCAAGAGAAATCTCGAAATATATAGACTGGGGAGGTGGATAAGCGGCTTTCTCCTTACTCTTTAATCAGTCAAGATTTCCTCAGCGGACTGCGGTGCCTACCGGATTGTGCGCATTCATAGAAAGGGTTGCCGCATTCGTATCCCGCGATGGGGCCAGATCTGCACATGGGGTTCTAGAATCTCCGATGATGAAGCAGGCGCCTCTTGACCATATTTTAACCGACACTTTTTCCAACGGTCAGAAGGTGCAACATGGTGGCCGAGATTTATTTACTTTTGCTACGGAATGTACATATTTGTCGCAACTGAATTGATAAACGAGGCAAAGTGTTTTTTGGTATCTTCCCTCCCTTCAATTTAGGGATTATTTTTCTAAATTACATTACTCCATTCATGGTTAAGTGGTTAGCAACACAATACCCCGTTTTTTCCAATGGAGTCGGCACCGAATCTTGAAATGCTGTAGAAAAGAGCGGCAAAGAAGCACAACTTTCCGTTATTCCCAAGGGAATGATGGAGTGCAAAGTAGATAGAAAAGAGCGGCAAACTTTGAGCATAGATAGAGTAGTCGTAAGTGCTTCTTCTAAAATCTTGACGTAACAAGTTTTTGTTTGGAATCTTGACGTAAAAGATTGTTAGTCCTTCAGAATTAATTACGATCAATTATGTGAATGGTGTTCTGAGAACGTGGATTACATTGATAATTGTGAGACATCGAGTTATAGCTGACTTGAATCTCTTATCACATTTGATGTTTAGGAAAATTTGTTAATTTAATAAATAAATAATTTTAATAATTTTTTTCTTTTAATTTAGATAAAAAATTATTTAACAAATAAAAAATTGATTATAATTTTTTAGTTTTAATTTATTTTAAAATAATTTATAATGTGAAAAACTTTAAAAAATAATAAACCAAAACCAAACTTTATTTAATAAATAAAAGTGAATTACAATAAATAATTTAAATGGTGCTATGAGAACGTGGATTGCATGATAATCGCTAGACATAGAGTCATCGCTGACTTCAATCTGCTTATCAAATTCAAGGTTTGGAAATTTTAGGCGTATATAAATTGAAATAAATTAGTTCATTAAATTTTTTAATAGTTTGTTATTTAAATTAAATAAAAAATTATTTAATAAATAAAAACTTTGATTATAAAATTTTGTATTTAAATTTTTTAATTTATTTATAAAAAATATAGTTCAAAAATAAAATAAAAAATCAAAATCAAAGTTATTCATTTTAAAATAAAATTATCTACTTATTTAAATATGTTTATGAAAAAAATCCATAAAATATATAATAGTATGTCTTATTATATTGATAAAAAAAATATAAAAAAATGCATATATTGAATTCACATTCACATTGAAGGGACCACTTAAAAATATAGTTTGATTGGGCCTAATGGTTAAGAACACAACCACTGAATGATTAAAAATAGTAAACAATATTAATTTGGAATCTACATAGACAATTAACTCTCTCTCTCTCTCTCTCTCTCTCTCTCTCTATATATATATATATATATATATCCCCCATCATTCCACCCTCTCTCTCTTTACCTCACTAACTCTCTTTGTCTTATCTCCACATTTCTCTCTCTCTCTCTCCCTCCACTATCTCTCTCCCTCCCTCCTTCAATCCCTCACCCTCTCTCCTTGCTACCCCCTCTCTTTGTCCCTTACTCTCCTCCCTCTATTTATTTACCTTTCTCTTTGTTGTTGGACAAAACAATCTACCAAGACACATATTGATCTCTCTACACTTGAACACCAACATTAGAATAAAACAAGACAAAACATATAACTTTCCCTAGGTTTATGTAATAAAAAATACTAGCTAACAAGAGCTCACACCTTTTAATCGACGATTTTTCTTGCTAGTTGTAGTTTCCAGATCTGTTGTAAGACTTGTGGGTGATAACATGTAAGAGAACACAAGACAACAAGAGTTAAAACAACAAAAGTATAGTTTGATAAAACATGAGCAAATGATCAAGGAGAATTGCAAAAATGATAACCTAAAACATATAGTATTTGTGGGATATAACATATATTGATGTATTAATAATAATGAAAGAGATTACAACCAGAGCCTTGATGTTGTGAAGTCCCTCCCAATGATTCCTTTATCCAACATGCACCCTTTTCTTGTATGAGTTCTGACACCAAAGCTTTGATACCATCCCATCCACAAAAGTGACCTTAACAAAGCAGAAGCTAAAGCCATGATTGACCACTATTTATGATTAGCTTTCTTCATGAGAGATGCTTCCTTTTATAGATTTGGAAAGGAAGGGATGAGAAGGTTAGGATCTCACCAAATCAAGAATACAAGTGATATTCAAACCGATCGGAGGACACCTCATCCTCAAAGCTTTTATTCTAGAAACTTCTTCAATTTCCTCTTTTTTTTGTACAACACTAGTACATATTGGAAAATTTGTGATGTTTTATTTGCGACGTTATGGACAAAATTGGCCATATTGTCGAAAAATAGAGGAAATTTTAAATTTATTTCTCAATATTGCCCGATAACGTCACTCTTGCGATGTACTACAAACACATTTCTCGATTTCGATGAAGGTGGGAAGACATTGTTATTGCGACGACATTCAATTTTCGTCTCTCTTGCGATGTTTGTAAAATAGTCGTCACAGTTGCGACATCGTGGAAACTAGGTTTTCCCCCTCCCAACGGTCACCTAGTATTTGACCAAGTCAACTTTGACTTGCTCAACTATTGTCGGAATTACGACGTTATGAAATCTATAAATATGTTGCATTTTACGGATGTTTCCACAAGTTTGCTATAATAACGACACTTCAAAAAGGGTTTAAGCGGGTCTTCTTCGTGAACAAAAAACAAGTATTTTTTTCAGTATATCTCTGTGGGGAAGAATGTCAAAAAACATTAGAGTTGGGAAAAGAATTAAAAAGGGTGAAAAGGGTGACGGTAAATGTTATTTCCCTTGCAAAAAATGTTGTACTAGACATCTCGAAAGAGTTTGAATAGAAACAACTAAAAAAAATTATAGAAAATATGGGCACATGGACGAGGGATAAAATGAATATCGTCCCATGATAATTAGTTATATATACATTCATTATCTGTTTTAATATTTCTTGTATTCTCAAACTTTTATATTGTTTTATACATGCACTAATTTTTCTTGATTGTTTGTAATTATAAAGTTAGATTTCCACCCTAACTTTATGCACAAAGCACCAAGTAGTAGAAGAAATGATGTTGTAGTACAAGATGAAGAACTTGAAGGAGATAATGAAGATCAAGTTAATGATCCCATGGAAGTAAATGGAAATAATAACATAGTTCAAGATGATGGGACAAATCAAATGATCCAAGACTTATTCGGTCATCCAGATGAGGATCATGGGGACAATAGTGATCGTATATATGATGAACCTATAATTGAAAAGAAAAATAAACAATGTTTTAAAGGGTCAAGATAAAATCTTTTCTCCACTACATTGTTGTTGTTGAACTTGAAAGTTACGAATCATTTGTCGAACACTTGTACGACATAGATCCTAAGGTGTGTAATATGTTTCTTCATGATGCAACCGCTCTCGGTAGCAGCCGCTCCCACCAGGACCTTCTCTAATCTCGGCCCGAAGAGTCAAAGAGCTCTTCCAACTCCTCTCGAGAGTTCTCCTTCCCACAATACTCCTTCTTCGATCTTCTCCTCGCTTATCGAGAAATCGGGTTTCGCGATATCGCGAAACTCGTTTCACAATATCATGCAAACCGAAACTCCGAACCCCGAACTCCGATAGTCAACAGTCAACGTTTCCGTATATCGCGGTTTTCCCTATCGAGATATCGCTATTCGCGATGTCAGTACTTTGAACTTCAAACCTCCGAACACCGATGTGCCAATTCCCGATATAGCGCCACATGTACTCCACTAGCGTCTTTGGGTCCCACGCAGCCACGTCACTTCAAGATTTCGCGGATCGAAAGTCCACGATGCAAGTGTTTCTTGATGTTGAAAACCCCGAACGTCGAATCCCGACCTTCCGGGATCGCATGCCACCTGTTCCGTGGAAATCAATGGCTCTGGTTAATTTCGAGAATTCGCGACTCGCGGTTTCAACGAGTCTGTGCCTTACCTCGTCAATTGTCGAATGCCGAACCCCGATGGGATTTGATCCTTCCTGCGCCTATAGTTTAACTTCCGCGAAGCTTCTCCACGATCCAACGATCGATGGGATTTTGTGAGTTCCTTCTGCGGACCCTATCCGTCAATTCTCCCTCTTAGAGATTTCCTCCACTTCAAAGTTCCTTCCTGCTCAAGCTTCTCCCGGGTTTGTTCCCACAGTATCCACAAAAGGAACTATCCCTCCTGAGCTTAATTCCTCTGACTCCTTCTTAGATTTTATACGCACTCTTCGTGCTTGACTTCAACAACTCTCAAAGTGTTGAGTACTTCGGAATTCTATGCGCTCAAAGCCATATGAATCCCTGTCTTCCTTAGCTCAAACTAACTGCTGAGATTTCAACCTCGGCCTGCACTTCTCCTGCAATAGCACGAGTAACCCAATTCGACTTCTGGGCAGATGAGAATGAGAGTTTAACTGTTGGGCCTCATCAACGCACTCTATGCGGATGAATTCGACTGCACTCTATGCAGGAATCTCCTGGCTCAAACAGAGAAACAATTGAAACTCATTCTCCTCTCTTTCAGGCTTCAATAAATCTCTGAAAACACATGCACAGCATATTCACAGCAAATGCATACAAAGGAAGCAAACATTCATGAGCACATAAACATCAACACAGAGAAATCACACAAACCATGAAGATGAATCAAAGACTTCCTTCTATTAATTCAATCTGTACATGGGTGTTCTTCACAGTTCTCTACTTGGCTCTTCCCTTCTGAATTCTTGACAATCTAGAATAATAATACAATGTACAAAGGAGGGTGCCTATATTCCATTTTCCCTCTCGAATTCTACAACTATCAAATCTACAATAAATTCCTATCTAACAACATTAAATCTAATAAATGCCTTCCTATCTATAATACAATACAAGTGCGCTTCATTACATTAACTCTTTAATGCTTGGCGCAACCACATCAAGGTGAAATTCAAAAAGAAGTTTGTTGGCTTGTCCAACTGTCTTTTTCTGCTCCTCGCGCGAGCTCGCTTGATGAGTGAGTGATGCTCCTGCATCATACTCCTCGGCTCAAAAGATTTCATGGGCTCCTGTCCATGAGCTCCTACACAGTCTGTCCATGCCTCTGTATTGTTGCTTCTATCTCCCAGCTGGCATCCTCCACTGGGTGGTTCTTCCATTTCACCAGGTATTCAAAATACTACTTTCGCCTGGTCTTCTTGCCTACTCTTTTATCCAGTATGCACTCCATCTGTGATTTTTGTGCAACTGGCAATTGTTTCTGCCACTGGACCACTGGTTCCTTGGTTCCAGTGTCTGCTTCTTCAACCCTGTATGGGTATAAATCCGAAATGTTAAAAATCAGAGATATCCCGATGCCCTCTGGCAACTCAATTTCATATGCATTCTCCCCAAACTTCTTCAGGACTTTGCATGGCCCAATTTTCTTCATCTTGAGATTGTTATATGTTCCCCTCGGGAACCTTTCCTTCCTTAAGTGCGCCAGAACCATTTCCCCAACTTCAAACTGAAGTTGTCTCTTTCGTTGATCGGCTCTGCGCTTATACTCCTGATTTGATTTCTGCAGTCGCTGCTTCACCTTTGTGTGAAGTTCTTGCATCACTTCAGCAAATTCTTCAGCACGAGCGCTACTAGCTTCAGCCTGTCCTGACTCCCTGAGTTCAGAAACTCCCCTCGGGTGTGTTCCATACAAAATCTGGAATGGACTCTTCCTTGTACTCCGATTCACTGAATCGTTGTACGCGAATTCTGCCTGTGGTAATATGTTGTCCCAGCTGTTGTGATGCTCCATCACTAGGCTTCTCAACAGATCTCCCAAACTTTTGTTGACTACCTCTGTCTGCCCATCCGTCTGCGAATGATAAGCTGAACTAAATGCCAGATTAGTTCCCAGCTTCTTCCATAGTGTCCTCCAAAAATGACCTATGAATTTCTTATCCCGATTCGAGACTATGCTTCTCGACAATCCATGCAATCTGACGATCTCTTTCAAAAACAAATTCGCGATGTGGGTCGCATCGCTGGTCTTATGGCACAGAATAAAATGTGCCATCTTCGAGAATATGTCCACCACCACGAAGATGGAATCAACTCCCCTCTACGTTCTCGGCAACCCCAAAACAAAATCCATGCTAATGGCTTCCCATGGCCTTTTGGGTATGGGAAATGGCTGATAAAAACCCGTGTTTTGTTTTCGACCCTTTGAATGTTGACATATCCTGCACCTGTCAACAAACCTGTTTACGTATGCTCTCATGCCTGGCCAAATATATGATTCGCTCAGCTTCGCGAATGTCTTATCATGCCCAAAATGACCTGCTAAGCCTCCACTGTGCTTTTCCTTCACCAAATTCTCCCGCATGGAGCAATTTGGAATACATAGATGATTGCCTCTAAACAACAATCCCTCCTGGATCAGGTAATCCATCCAAGGACTTCGATCCCTGAGAACTGGGTTCTCAGCTGCTTCGTATGCTTCTCTGAAATCTGCATCACCTGCATACATATCCTTCAGATTTTCAAAACCCAAGGTTTTGACTCTGAACTCCTGCAACAATAAACATTTCCTACTCAAAGCATCAGCCACTTTGTTAGCAGTTCCTAAAATGTGCTTTATAACAAACGTAAAATTTTGCATGTACTCTACCCACTTTGCATGCTTCTGGTTCAACTTCTCCTGTTGACTTACAAATTGCAATGCATGATTATCACTGTACAACACAAATTCCTTGGGTACCAAGTAATTCCTCCACTTATTTAATGCCTGTATGATGGCGTAAAACTCCTTGTCATATGTGGAGTACTTCAGCTTTGCATCATCCAGCTTCTCTCTGAAATATGCCACTGGTCTGTCATCTTGACTCAGGACCCCTCCAACAACATATCCACTTGCGTCACACTTCACCTGGAAGGTTTTCTGAAAATTAGGCAACACCAGAATTGGTTGCTCTGTGATCTTTCGCTTCAACAGATTGAAGCTCCTTTCAGCCTCTGTTGTCCAATGAAAAATTTTATGTCGTTTCTTCACCGTGTCCATCATTGCTGCGCTAATCCCACTAAAATTCCTGATAAATTTCCTGTAGAAACTAGCCAATCCATGGAAGCTCCTCACCTTGAAGATATTTCGGGGTGATGGCCAATTCCTGATCACTTCCACCTTTTCAGGATCCATCTTCAATTCATTCGCTGATATGACAATGCCAAAATAAATGAGTTATGTCTGCATGAATGAGCACTTCTTCATGTTGACCAACAACTTCTCCTGCTGTAGTCTCCTCATTACAATGGCTAAATGTCACAGGTGTTCAGCCTTGGTCTTGCTGAACATTAGTATGTCGTCCAGGTATACGACCATAAACTTTATGATGAATTCTCGTAGGACTTCATTCATCAGTCTCATGAATGTGCTCGGTGCATTTGTCAAGCCAAACGGCATGACCAGCCATTCGTACAAACCTTCGTTTGTCTTGAATGTTGTCTTCCATTCAACTCCTTCTCTCATCCGGATCTGGTGAGATCCGCTCTTGAGATCAATTTTCGAAAAATAATTTGCCCCACTCAGGCAATCCATCAGATCATCCATTCTTGGCAGTGGAAATCTATACCTGATGGTGATTTTATTAATCGCTCTGGAGTCTGTACACATCCTCCAGCCCCCATCTTTCTTCGGACTAAGTACTGTTGGAATGGCACACGGACTCAGGCTCTCCCTGACCAGTCCTTTATCCAGCAGATCCTGTACCTGCCTTTTGACCTCCTCGTTCTCCTGAGGTGTCAACCTGTACGCGGCCTTATTCGGTAGACTTGATTCGGGTATGAGGTCAATGTGGTGACTCACACTTCGCATCGGTGGCAACGAACGAGGTAGTTCTTCCATGATGATATCAGTGAACTCTCCCAACAGTTCCTGATCTCATCTGGAAAGTCATCCACTCTTGTGCTTTTCAGGACAATTCTCGGCTTCCTGACAACAAAGAATTGTGGATCTTCATTCTTCTCCATCTCTGTGAGAAGTTCTTTTCCACTCATGAGAAGTATAGTACTGCTCACTTCCAAATTCACTTCTTTATCTTTTATCAGAATTAATTTATGTAACCTCCCATCCTTCTCCAATGTATATGTGTTCATCCTCTCGTCATGAACAACATTCCTGTCATACTGCCATGGTCTACCCAGCAAGATATGACATATGTCCATGGGAATAGCATCACACAGAATCTCATCATGATAATTCCCAATCTTGAATTTAATTAAGCATTGTTTAGTGACACTTACCCGGTGTCCTTTCTGTAGCCACGAGACCTTGTATGGACTCGGGTGCTTAGTCGTTTCTAGCTCCAACTTTTCCACCATCTCGGTCGAAACGAGATTATCGGTGCTCCCACTGTCAATTATGACTTTGCATTTTCTGTCTTTGGCTATGCAAGCTGTTCTAAACAGTCTGCTCCTTTGCACTGTGCTCTCCACCTCTTTCTCTGGTGCTAAAAGAACTTTATGCATCCCAAGCGATCTTTCGTTGTCTGCATCTTCATTCTCAGCATCACGCCTCTATGCCTCAGTGATGTGAGTTTCTCCTCTGTCCATTTTCCTATCTGGACAATCCACGGCTTTATGTTTGTCTTTTCCACATGTAAAACATGTGATGATTCCTCCTCATCCTCTTCCTCTACCTCGGGTACGAGGAAAAGTACTCGCGTCAGCATAACCGTCACCCTGCTCAGTATGCTACCTCCTCGGCTCAGCATATTGTTGCCTCTGTTGTGAGGTTCCACCTCTCTCAACCTTTCCCTGAGGTCTCTTCCATTCCTCCTTGGGTTTCTGAGTTCTTTCTTGGGCAATTGCTTTGCCTTTGGGCTGACTCCTGCCTCACCCTCGTTGACTCTGCTTGCGGTTCAGCTTTTCCTTGGCTTTCAGAGCCATCTGGTACGCATCCTCAACTTTTCGTATGGTAACCATGCTCAATTCATCCTGAATGTCATATCTTAGACCATTCAGGTATCTTGCCACCTTCTCATCATCGCTCTCCTGATGACCAGCTCTGATGTTGAGCCTATAAAATTCCTCGGTGTACTCCTACACCGTCATCAGTTTTTGTCTCAGGTTCTGCATTCGCCTTAACAGAGTGATCTGGTAATCCCTCGGGATGAATTTCGCTTCCATCTTAGCGATCATCTGATCCCAGCGTTTAATTTTTTGTTTTCCTTTGCAGTGCCTATCAGCCTGCAACTCATCCCACCATAAGGTTGCATGTCCTTTCAGCTTAGTAACAACATGCCTTATCTTCTTGTCCTCTTCGATATCCTCATAATCGAAGTAGGTGTCGAGTGCTCGAATCCAATCCAGAAACTCTTCTGCATTCAGACTTCCCTCATAAGTCGGAATGTCCATTTTGGTCTTTGAGCTCATCCTAGAAATGGCTCAGATCAACCGTTCGGTTGAAGCATCCTCTTCTGTGACCTCTTCAGCATCATGTCCAGCTTCCTCTTCCACCTCGGAATCACTGAACTCTCTAGCGCCAACTCCGCGTCTCTGTACTATCTCCATCTCCTCAAGCCTTCCTCGGAGATCTCTCATTTGTCACTCCATCTCTGGGTTTCCTGCTGGCCTACCCCTCCTTCGGGGATCCCTGTCTTCTCAATCAGGCGACTGCCTCTCTCATCTCGGCGGCATGGTGTATCCGCTTCTCTCTTCTACCGGAACAAAGAGAACTCTTCTCCCGCTCTGATACCACTCTGACGCAACCGCTCTCGGCAGCAGCCGCTCCCACCAGGACCTTCTCTAATCTCGACACGAAGAGTCAAAGAGCTCTTCAAACTCCTCTCGGGAGTTCTCCTACTCACAGTACTCCTTCTTCGATCTTCCCCTCGCTTATCGGGAAATCGGGTTTCGCGATATCGCGAAACTCGTTTCACAATCTCATGCAAACCGAAACTCCAAACCCTGAACTCCGATAGTCAACGGTCAACATTTCCGTATATTGGGGTTTTTCCTATCGGGATATCGCTATTCGCCATGTCAGTACTTTGAACTTCAAACTTCCGAACACTGATGTGCCAATTCCCGATACAACGCCACCTGTACTCCACTAGCGTCTTCGGGTCCCACGCAGCCACGTCACTTCAGGATTTCGCGGATCGTAAGTCCACGATGCAAGTGTTTCTTGATGTCAAAAACCCCGAACGTCGAATCCCGACCTTCCGGGATCGCGTACCACCTGTTTCGTGGAAATCAACGGCTCTGGTTAATTTTGGGAATTCACGACTCGCGGTTTCAATGAGTCTGCACCTTACCTCGTCAATCGCCGAATGCTGAACCCCGATGGGCTTTGATCCTTCCTGCACCTATAGTTTAACTTCCGCGCAGCTTCTCCACGATCCAACGATCGGCGGGATTTCACGAGTTCCTTCTGCGGACCCTATCCATCAATTCTCCCTCTTAGAGATTTCCTCCACTTCAAAGTTCCTTCCTGCTCAAGCTTCTCCCGGGTCTGTTCCCACAGTATCCACAAAAGGAACTATCCCTCCTGAGCTTAATTACTCTGACTCCTTCTTAGATTTTATACGCGCTCTTCGTGCTTGACTTCAACAACTCTCAAATTGTTGAGTACTTCAAAATTCTATGCGCTCAAAGCCATAGGAATCCCTGTCTTCCTTAGCTCAGACTAACTGCTGAGATTTCAACCTCGGCCTGCACTTCTCCTGCAACAGCACGAGTAACCCGATTTTACTTCTGGGCAGATGAGAATGAGAGTTTAACTATTGGGCCTCATCAACGCACTCTATGCAGATGAATTCGATTGCACTCTATGCAGGAATCTCCTGGCTCAAACATTGAAACAATTGAAACTCATTCTCCTCTCTTTCAGGCTTCAATAAATCTCTGAAAACACATGCACATCATATTCACAACAAATGCATACAAAGGAAGCAAACATTCATGAGCACATAAACATCAACACAGAGAAATCACACAAACCATGAAGCTGAATCAAAGACTTCCTTCTATTAATTCAATATGTACATGGGTGTTCTTCACAGTTCTCTTCTTGGCTCTTCCCTTCTGAATGCTTGAGAATCCAGAATAATAATACAATGTACAAAGGAGGGTGCCTATATTCCGTTTTCCCTCTCGAATTCTAC